>JBBMJM010000015.1:1693405-1705179 GCA_037832705.1 Centriscus cristatus | reverse complement strand
TTGAGGATAAAAAATGTACAACAAGTAGAAATACATGAAAAAAACATCTACTTTCAAGCACAGCACTGACACAACATCCAAAGAACTAGTCGAACATGTTGTTTGCTGCCAGTATTTGAAGACTAAAATGGAAGGTCACACAAGCATTGACAAACATCTCCCAAACACCCCCCCACACACAAACAAACATTAATGTCAAGCACTCAAGAGGAATTATTATCTATGGTTAAATAGAGCCCACCACTCAGAGAATGTCCTATTGAAACTGTATTCAAATGTGACGCCACGTTAGACAAACCAGCCTTCATTCAATTATGTCAAGGATGTGCAAATCCAAGGGCATTAGAGCAGTGAAAATTGTTTACTGTGGAATCATTTTAATTTTTTTTGCAGAGTGTGAAGTAGTGCAGGCTGTGGTTTAATATTTTTCTTTTTCTTTGACGAAATGAAGCGACTGAATCGAGTTTCCTTTGGTTTGCATCTTTGTTACATCCTCCAAGGAGGTTATGTTTTTCCTGGCGTTTATCTATATCCTTGTTTGTTTATTTGTTCCATCCATCCATCCATCCATCCATCTCCTTCCGCTTATCCAGGGCCGGGTCGCGGGGGTAGCAGCCCAAGAAGGGACATCCAGACTTCCCTCTATTTGTTCCTGTGTTAGCAAAATAACTTTAGAAGTTAAGAATGGATTTTAATGAAATGTTCAGTAAATGTTGATAATAGCACCAGGACCAGGTGATTAAATGTCGGTGGTGTTCTGGAACCATCTGGATCCAGGAATCTGTTGGAAGGATTCTTCCTCATTGTCAGATAGGGACCGTTTCAGCAGCTGTGTCTAGAACTCCACCATACCAGCAGTGGACTGTCTCTGTGGACCAGTGGTTAGTGGGTGTGTCTGTTAACACAAAGGTTGGGGGTTGGAGCCCAACCAGGGACAGGGGGTATTTTGGGTTTTTTTTTGTTTTACTACAAACTATGAAATACAAAAAGAATAAAAAGGAAAAAAATACTGCTAAGAGGTCATGAATTGTGTAAAAATGTTGCTAATGATTTTTATAGGACTATTACTATGACTATGACATGACAAAGCATGTTTTGATGATCAGTGACTTTATGGGGGGATAAAATGAATGGAGGATGATCATTTGTTTGAGCTTTCTATAATGTGTGATTTCATTGCAATGGAATAACACGTCACATGATAATAACCAACCCTCAGTTCACTGACAGCGGCGCCAAGCGATGGGTACGATACCTTGGTCCAGTTGACCCTCTTCATCACAGTGTCAGGCTTGTATGTCTTCTTCTGCTGCAGCCCGTAAGGCAGTTTGATGACAGGCAATGATGGCGGAGGAGGAGGCACACCTGGACCCCCAAAGAAAGGAGGCGGAGGTGGCGGTCCACACCCAGGGGGTGGTGGAGGAGGTGGAGGTCCTCCACCGGGAGGAGGAGGTGGAGGCGGTGGTGGGATGCCAGCATTGCCAGGGGGAGGAGGAGGAGGGGGTGGTGCAGGGCAGCCACCTGGAGGAGGAGGTGGAGGGGGTGGTGGAGCAGCTGCCCCCCCTGGTACGGGTGGTGGATGTGGTGCTCCGGGCACAGCAGGACCAGCAGCAATCTGCAGGTACGCAAAGGAAATGTTAATCATGAGCTTTTATACAAACCTTGTGTCAAATGTGGGTCAAAGATGATTTGGGGGAAGTCAATACAAAAAATGAGCAAAAAAAAAAGAGTGAGCCAACAGTGTAAAAACAAACTATAATGTGTTCTACGGAGGTGAGGTGTCGGTTCACAGCTTTACTCAGTAAACAAATAGGGATCAAGTCGTTTCCAACAAAAATAACCTTGGCCATGCTCTTGAAAAGATGTCTGATCTGGTGAGTTTAGGCAATATTTAATGGAAGCAAGTTCTATGCCTTGTACCTACATTACACAAGTCTCCAAATAGGCACTTAGGTTTTAAGGTTATTGACAGCATTCATATATAACCTAACCCAAGTACTGTGTCAAGTGTTGTAACTCTGAATAGAACCCGCCCCTTTATTGTACATTTACAAATAGTCACAATCCCCTTTAACATCTTTGCTGGCTTATCTCCAGACACATTAGGGACTGACTCCTAAGAAATGAGAGCGAAATAAAATACCTCATGCTCTCTGGTGGCACGGGCAAAAAAATGATACAACTGTCAATAACCTTGTGGCAAACAAAAAAAATGGTTTGGGTAGAATCAGCACGCAATAGAAGCTTTCTTTAAGGGGGAAATATGTAGATGAACATTTGAAACTTGTATCCACCCAATCAGACGAACAAACCAAGAATATCTGTGAAAACAAAAATATATATGGCCATCTATGTTATGATAAGGGGGCAAATGATTTCACAGTTGTTCAGACACCCCAATGTATACAGACCAATTAGTCAGGTATAAAGGACAGAAAAGATGGCCGAGTTGCGTCAATGAAACTCATTTCAGTGGATTCACAGCTAAAACAAAGCTGTTTAATGAAGTAAGGCGTGCATGTGAGAAGGGCAAAGGGATCGATCGATGAAAAAGTATCTCTACTTATGATTTGAAGTACCACAAGCAGTGGTGAAGTCCTTTCAGTTTGGATTTGCAGGTGATTAAATGGGGGATAATGTCAAAGGCTGCACATGCCGGGGAGGACACCCACCTTGGCTTCAGATTCCCTGATGAGTTTCTGAGCCTCTTTGAGCTTGTCTTTTTCTAACGTCAACTGTGCAGATGCAACACACACACACACACACACACACACACACACGTACATACAGTGTACGGCACAGTGTGGGAATGCAGAAGTCACAACAGACACAGATGGCAGCAGAGAGGAACAAATGGTGAAGGGTTAAATCGACACAGAACACACGTGTACTACATCGCATGTACGCAAAACTATCAAGAAGAGGAAAGAGGATGCTCCTGTTCGTACATGACAATGGTGACGCCTCACGCTGCAGCCCCATTAGCTTTTTTGTGATGCGCAAAAGGACAGAGTGTGCTGTACTTTTACACCTCACGCAAGATGTAATCTATGTTCAAAAGAACATTAGCTTGGAGCTGCACTGCACCATGAACGGGAGGTGCACCTTCCAAGATAACCCCCCCCCAAAAAAAAAAAAATAGAAACAATAAAAAACCTTGCATTTCTTCTGTTTTTGAGGAATAGCTCATATATTCAGACTTAACACTCTTAGATGTGTGACGGGAATGGATTTAGCTGTGCACGGTTTATTTTTAAAAAGCCGTCATCGTGCAAGTCATTGTTTAAGTCATTTTTGTATATAGTAATGTAAGTAATGAAGTGAATATCATATACAGTGTGTGTGTGTATGATTAATATTAAATCAAATAAATAGTGTAAACATGAGGACACTTGTTTTCAATTTGCCAAACAAACTCTCATGCATGAGAACAAGGACTGTTCTGTCGTCATTAGCTACGGAGCAAAACTCAATCTGAAAGGATGGAAGGTAGGCTGGCAGTAAAAGAGAGAGAAAGTGGTCTCCAACACCTCCAGCTCCTCTTGGGGCCAAGTTCTGTCAGCTACAAGTCTGCGAGGCTGTTAAAAGCTATTAATGGAATGGCGCAGAGTGCCCCTATGTTCCACTGCAGTGCTACATTATTCATCACAAGTCCAGCCAATTCAATGAACAGCTTCCTTTTTTGAATGGTTGCAAGCAAAGGATGGGGAGAAATGAGAGTGGAGGACTTCTCCATGTTGTGCTTGGTGCGTCCTTTGTTCGTGTTTACAGGTAGAACCTCAACTCCACTGGCAGATAATCAAACAGACACATCCAACAAGCTGCTTGTTTCAGTGCCAAAGTTCCTGGAGACAGACTCTCATTAAATGTGTTGGTTCATAAACAGGGTGAAGAGAAGCAACTCAGGCATGTGTTTTAGTATCTGAAAAGAGTTATTTCTCGGAGATGAAAGGTTAGTTCGCACTTCATTCATATTCAGCAAAGGCCCGTGATCGCAAGGCTGCTTTTGATGGAAAAACAGAACGCGTGTCCTTACACCCATTTAAAGGTCTGCGCTCTCACAGTTAATGGCTGTCTACAGCGCTGTGTCAAACGCGGATTTGGCTGCAAAACACTCTTCTCAATCAGTCCTTTTGTAAAATCGCACACTTATCACATTCATCAGAGGACGAGACTGTGCATTGTTCAGTGTTTGAAGGATTGAGAAGTGGTATATGTGAGCTCCAATAAAATATATATATATATATATATATATATAAACCAGGAACTCATTCATTATCACACGGCGAGTAGGTTTCTGAATTAATAGGTTAAAGAAAACGTTTAGCCTTGACACTGCCAGAGAGAAAGTCTGACAAGAACTCAACATTAACAGGTGGAAATTAATTTTCTGAGCGTGTGCTTGCAGGGAGGGAGGTGTCAGGTATGCAGGGACGCTATCAGGAAACACAACATAAAGAGCCCTAATACAGGGAGGAGGGCAAGCCAAGGTAATCATGACCTGATGCATTAATTTATGACAGAGGATGTGAGGAGGAGAGAGGAATAGAGAGAGGGGGAGGGAGCATGTGGAGAGGGGCCTTCAGTCTTGATCGTCTCTTTGCGTGTGGTGAGCAGGAATTGAGTGAGTGATGAATCTGTCTGGGTACAAATGCAGGGAACAAGTGGTGACACCACGCACAAGCATATGAAGCACGGGAGTGAAACCGACACAAAGAAGTCTGAACTAACAGTGTGTTCCTACTGAAACACATTGGAGGCAATTTTGCAGGTGGAGCTCGGGCAGCAGCAACATAAGTAACAGGAGATGGATGTTTAAAAGAAAAAGCAATAACTGATGCTGCCATACCATCTCTCACTGGTGGTTTACATTCAATTCCATAAGCAGGCAGGCAAACTGCTCCTTTCTTTCCCACAGCAGTACTAAGGTGTTTGAAATTGGGTTAAGGGGGGAAATAGCCATCGTTTATGTTCTCAAAATGGAAGATTTTACCCGGGATGAAATGTTTTCAAAGCCAGGAAAAGAAACACAATCCATCGCAGGGATGATAGAATTACATAGGGAAAGCAGCAATTTTGGCAATTTACCCACATAAGGAGCTACAACTTAGGGTGATTGACCCTTTATCAAATCAAATGTTTCTGCATGGACGATAACCCCACTCACACTGGCAGCACATGTGTAAATGGGGTGGAAAGACAACTCTCCCACTATGTCTTTAAAGGGTGTTTCAGGCTCAGATTGCAGTTTAAAAACTTCAAGCAAAGTGAGTTTAAGTGCTTCAGGACATTGCATTTTTCAGGATCTATATCCATATCTTTATACTTATGGTGGGGTGTGTGTTGGGGGGCGGGGGTGTGTGCGTAGATGCAACATCCTAAAATGTGCTGGAAATGTACCACAGTTTTGTCGACTGCTGAGATGTTTCAGACATTTTTCCTTTATAGATTTACCTGAGACTCCAGGGCCTGAATCTTCCCCTCCAATTCTTTGATTCTCTCTTCCTTCTTTTGAGACTCGGCCTGGGCTTCCTGCCGTGCACTGAACTCTTCATCAAACTGAAAAAAAAAAGCACGACACACAAGTATGCCTTTGTGCGCATGACAAATGTGTACACAAATGCGCGCACACACGCACACGCAGGCTGGTGAGCGGCAGGCTGTCTCCTGAGAATGACCACAGGGCACATCGACAGACACCAAAACGCACTGGGTTACACTCTCTGACTGATTTCTATTCGTAGCCCTCGTGGCCCTAGAGCGCCGTGTCCTTTATCTTTGTTCCAGGCCGGGCTTTCATGTATGTTGATGGATTTAACCTTTGCAGAAACAAGCCGTGTCACCACAATGATTTCACAGGCCCAGCAGGGTGCACGGTGGACTGGTGGGAGAAGATTCTTAAGAAAAGAACATGCCTCAAAGCTGCTTTGTGCGGTAGTGATGCACCTACAAAAAGCACTCAAATTATCATTATGATGAAAATGTGCACTTTGAAATTGCCAGCTGTCTTTCAAAATAAGGGAAGTGTCTCCGTCCACCCGAGGAAAAACTAAAGGACCAGTTTGAAATGTGAGAAAACAAAACACAAGACATTATCGGGCTCACGAATGTGTGCGAAAAGTATACATCAGAACATTGTCATTGATTCTTGTAATGCTGATACGGATCATGTAGCGTCACAGCCAGGTATTGATCACGAGATGAAAAATCAATAGCTTGTCTGGGAGCTCTGAGGAAGAAAAAACTTTCCTGAGAGGAGCCCGCCAAGCATGTGGGCTGTTGAGGTGATTAATGCCCCACCTTTTTGGAGAACTCTGCAGCCTTCTGCTCACTTTCCTCAACTTTGGCTTTATCCACACACTGATCTGCAAGACATGACAGGACACACCCACACGGGAAACGCATCATTAGCGCTTTCTGTTGGTTTAACAGTTCAGCTTTGCCCTTGAGCACATAAAATCAACCAAGAGAATCAGGAGGTTTTCAATCCACATACCCGAACCAATAATTAATCAAAGGGTGGCATCATCGGAATTGTTTAAATTCATTTAATATTGTTATATTATGATATTATTTCACCATTACATTGCGCGTGTGTTTGGAATTCAAATGCAAATAAGTAAAGTAGTAGTAAAACAATGACTAGGTCTGATCAATGCAATTGCTTTGTTGACCTTGTTTAACAACCTGACAAGAATACGGTTTCATGAGTTCAATCCCTATTTCACATGCAGACAAGTCTGTCATCCTGAGCTCTTGCATACATGCTAATCTCATGGCCCCGTCTTCTCCTCACCCACCTCTAAGGGACCAAAACAGACTTGTTAATAGGCTGATGTATCACAGAAAGATGTTTTCTGCTGCTAACAAGCGCCTGAACTGACAAGTCCTAGTTTCATAATTAAAATATGAAGGTAACGTGTTTTTTGGAATCAAAACCATTTCATGAATATGAAAAAAAAAATGTATTTTGTGCAAATTTAGCAAAACAATTCCTTTGAAGTTTTCTAGCACCTGAAACTAAACAAAATGAATTCTGAAGACAAATTCTCTGCAGCTAGGTTTAGCAATTTTTAATGATCCTTTGTTCAAAAGTCAAAACTCAGGTATAGCATTTCCTTAGCTTGGGAAAGAAAACAGACTATTAGTATCCTAGAGAACAAACATATGTTGGCGTCTAAGATCCCTGGAACACGGCAGACAATCATCATGGGAGAAAAATACCAATTTAAACAATGTCATTTACTTCAAATTAACTGAACTCAACTGATGATGTACTGTTTTATCAGTACACATTCATCCAACCCTCATCTTTGTCTTCACACGGCAGGTGTCCATCAAAAGAATCTGCAGGTACAATGATCACTGCAGCAGTCGTTCAACTTTAACATCAGCGCATGTGTCTAGTGCACTGGAGTTCTAAGAGCAATGGACATGAGAAATACCAAAAAGCAGTATTCTGCTGCCCTCTCTGGTTAAAACAATACTCTCACAGGGTCAGTGAGTTTAGAAATGAAACATGTGAAAGTCTGCGCAGGAAAGACGTTCCGGGAGTGTCGAGTTACACTATAAAAACCAAAAACCAAAAAAACCCCAAAAAACAAAAACATTGATTGGGTGAAAGATTTCAGCATTTCAATAGTCCAACTAGAGCTCATAGTCTGCAGAGCGAGTCAGCAGTGACAACACTACCAATCAGATGGGTGAAGTCCACATCCAGTCGCTTGCTGTAGCCAAAGTCTGGGTCCATCCCACTGCGATGCAGGACCACCTGAGACACGCATTCTTCAATCACCTTGTAGTACTGCGGCCTGAGGGATCAGGAGACATAAACCAGGGTAATTAGAGAAGCCACCAAGAGATATGAGTCACACAAACTCTACAAGGATAATTAACCACAAATTATTCCCTTATCCGAAGCTAGAGGTCACAGAATGCCATGTCAAAAAGGGTGCTGCCGGAGAAAAATAGGCACCCTATTAAAATTGATCACTTGTTTCACCACTATCATGAAATTAGGAGATTAGTGGGCACACAGGTCTGTGCTCCTCCGTCCATTTCAAGGTGACAGACTGTATCCAAAGCTACATTTGCCCTGGCGCCTAATTTGCAATCATCTCTGCCAATTAGTGCAACCATAAAACTGAAATGTAAATCTAATCAGCTTTATGTGAGTAATTGAAAGCACAATGAGGAGATGGGAGGAGATGGGAGGAGATGGGAGGAGATGGGAGTCCGCGTCGTAGCACTTGGTGGATTTGTGTGAAGCCGCCTCAGTGCGACTGTTCCACCACCTAGGTTGATATGTGACCTTTTCTCTGTAACATTATCAACTTTAATTGCAAGTGACATTTAGCGAATACGACGCTATCCTAAGCTGACTTCCTAACTGAGAAATAATTATTTTCTAAGCGTGACATTGACCAGAAGTTGGTGTTAAACTTTTGACAGACACAATTTGTTTTATATCTCTTCCGATCAAGGCTTGAATCCTCGTACAAATGTACTTGGAATTAAATTCAGGCAGTAGATAAGTGGAAGGTAATGAGGTATATTGTTTAGCGCAAACACCTGTGTGACTATTTGAAGAAAAATCGTACATAATTGTACAGCGCAGTGACAGAATAGACACAACAGAAATAAACATGTGTTCTGCAGCTGGAAACTCCACTTTGATGTAAAACAGGCAACAAAAAAACTCATCCTTTTTCAGATGAATGAAATGAAATATATAAATGGATTCAGCAGGCCTTAGAACCAGGTTTAGTTTTGTAGAAGACACACACACACACATCCACACAAAAATCCTAGAACTTTTCAAGTCAAACGGGATGGAGTATCCATCAAAGGCCTTTGCACTGCCCAGAAATCCAAAGGCTGCGCTCAGGGTGGCTTGTGGGTGGACAGCCCATGTGAACACCAACGAAAGAACCCAAGACTGTCAGCCAAAGCAAATGAGAATAAATCAGCATTTAGGTGCACTGTTTTGAAAGCATGAAATATCATACATTAAAGCTTGAGCTGGCGGATTCGCCCACTCATGACTGGAAGGAGCTCGTGAAAGCTCGCCCCGTATGGCTTAAGCACTGTGGCACTCGGCTTACAACTGTCACCAATGTACACTACATTATTATCTCAATAAGCCGCCCTATTTTCCCTCTGTCCTCCATCCTCTGCCACCACCAAGCGGATAGGGGCTGGGTGGTGATAAGTAGCAACGGAGAGGGTGACCCAGAACTGTCAGGCCGCTCCACAGTGGGCAGGGTTGGGCTCAAAAAGTAAGCATATGTCTCCTGCATCATCCCCTCCCCGCCACCACCTCTTCTTTTCCTTTGGCACCTTCATTTCTTCCAATGATAGCTTGCAGTTGAGCACAGCCCCAGCCACTTGATCTAACGCTGCTCCACATAACCAGTGTAATCCTCATATCGCCAGGCTCCAAAAGAGCAGATCTGCTCTATATTTACTGGGTGGGTTTGATGTGCTCTCATTCATTAGGTTTGCAGTGAGAGATTAATTATCAAAAATAGACCGGGCCCCGGAGGGGAGAGCAACAACTAATGTGTTAGGAGGAACGCCAGTACACAAACAGTCTGTGGCCCAGTACAGACCATGTCTACAGTGTGTGGGTTTGTGTGATCGTCGGCGTGCTTCTTTGATCAACTGGTCAGGTGTTTGACGCTAACAAACAGTATTGACTCCTCGCATGCCGAGTGACGCTCGTCAGTGCCCGATCTTCTACCCAGAACATGGCCTGTTTCCTGTCGTCGTGCGCATTGGGCTCATAATGGCCCCGATATTTGATTGTTGTGTAAAATTCACCACTTCATCATGTCAATGAATTGCCCGTCACCCCCCACCCCACCAAAGTAAATGCATAAATATCAATTTAATTATATATATTTTTAATATTAATTTATTTTCAAATGACAAACCTTATTTGTGTATACTACAACGATTTCAACGATCTAATGCACCACAAACAAACAAAAAAAATCCAAAGTCGACATTTATGTGCATGATATAAACTGTACTCAGGATAAATGTATTTCAGTCTGTCTGCATTTTGTGCTTGACACTGATTATTGTTCTGTTTTTGCACTATAAGAACATCAAAGCTGCCTGACATAAATACGTCTGCTCATGTATCCGAGGGACAAATTGGAGCGTGCGCACTAGTGTGGAGGATCACGTTCTGGGTAGGAGATCGGGTACTGACAACGCTGTATAATAAGAACATTTCTTTAAAAAGACCTTCACTTTTTTTTCTTTTTTTTTTTTTAAAGAGCAGCGGTGCTGATCCATCTCCTATCGCTGCGCCACAGATGGGTACATGGACACTGAAGCCGAGGTGGACACGGCGGCAGCTGCTTAATGTGAATTCTGTTTCTCACTTCCTCGGAATAGATGAGGACTGCATTATTCATAACTCCAAGGGTACAGCAACTTGTCTATGGTAAATTCATCTTCCTCCACTCTCCTTCATCCAACTTTCTTTTTTTAAGTCTTTTCCGCAAAAGGTCTGACACAGCAGCGAATTCATCAGTGTCACTCCGTTGAGAGGAGTGGCCGCCTTTCTGCATGGTGACTGACATATTTTCTCTTTAAAGGCAAAGTGGCCAGGAAGCTCAACACTTAAAGATCACTTCAGAATTCTTAGCGCTGAGATAATATCCCCTGAATAGTAATGGAGTTATCCATAATATCTAAATAGATGGAATCGAGTTTGTTTCTGTAAAATAGCTGCTGCTCAGTTTAGTTCAAGAAACCAGTGTGTCAGTTTTAATAAACCCTTTAAGTCAGCATCAGGGGATTCTTCCAAAAAAACACAGATTTACAGAAGGAATTCCTCGCAGTCGTCTTCTGTCAGGCTACATGTGAATCCTGTGAACACGAAAGCGTGGTTCAATAAACTGTCAGGGGGGCAAAGGTCGCACAAACTTACCTGATGTAATAGTCATTTCTGATGAGCAGTAGGTGCTGGAGGATGGACAGGAAGTAGGCCTCTGATCCTGTGTCTTTCACCATATTTGACAGCAGATGATACACCTCATTCATGTCAGTAGAGGAAGAACGTTAAGGAGAACAACTTCATGGATTTTGATTTTTTTCTTTTTTCTTTTTTCAAACTCAATTCCAGTGATTACCGGTAATACAACGTTCACAAGTTCTGCGCGCACACAACAACCACACACATTGTTCTGTTTTTGTCATTCCTGCTTATTATTTGTACCCGGCTCCTCACTTCAAGTTTGCTGACAGGCATCATTGTGCAAAAGCAAACACAGATGTGATTCCTCTTATCCATTTTTCTCTCAGGGGAGCTGAAACAGCTAAGTTGGGGAGGGGGATTGGCAAAAGACAAAGCTCCCTCTGGTCTAGCTGTCAGTGTGAACCTTTCAAGGCAGAGGAAATTAATTACAGAGGAAAAACTCACAGGTTTTAATATTTAAGGCAAGAATGACAGGGAGCCAATCATTTCCAGCAAAAGAAAATAATATATATATTACTCAGAATCAGTTTGAAGATTGAAACTGATGGGAGTCAGAAGCAAACTTTCATGTTATTAAATTTGCAAAAGGTATTGATTATATGTCGAATGTTTGCTTTCCCCAGGAGAAGGGAGTGATGGCTTTGACATCTAAAACACATCGGTTTACATCTGACAGTCTGTTGAAATGCTACAGTGTAGGTATGATCTGCCTTGTGTACAATATATACGTTTATGTAAACGATTGTCAACCATACTGAACAGAAAATGTGTGCATGACAAA
>JBBMJM010000015.1:1621193-1638617 GCA_037832705.1 Centriscus cristatus | reverse complement strand
AAATGGAAGTTGCCTATGGAGATATTCATGCATTCATCAAATTTTAGTTAGAAACCTGTTTATATATGCAAGTGAATGACAATAATGTCATTGTGATGCTGCTGTAAGTTCATATCTAACATTTCAAACGGCCGATAGCATTCATTCAAATTCAGAAAATATTTATAAATGATTCATAGTTACACTGTTATTACAATAAAGGGTAAGGCCATCAGAGCAAACATCATGTTTCCAAAGTAACTGATTGTAACTCTGGTCTTTTCATGTTTCCTTGTGCCTGCTGAACTGTCAAGTAGAGATAATGTTTTGAGAGCAAGAATGTCAGATGATTTTTGAATCTTCTATGAGATTCACATGGGAATAAGACCACAGATGATCCATCTTTGCAAACTACAGATGTTAATCAACTTGTAATCATTGCGGAAAAGCATTTACAGCGTGAATGTTAACACGTACAGAAAAGAGACTAGTAGAGATTAATTATAATTAAAGAAGGACTTCTCTAGACTTACTAAAGAAAGATTCTGTTACTATGACCTTAACCATACCTGAATATCACAATACCTGAAAATAAAAACTAGTCGTTTGATCTATCTCTCTCATTCCTGCTTTAATCTCATCAATATTTCACACGCTGGCATAAACAGTCTTGGGAGCATATTTGGCATGTTAAACATTGGGAGCTTTCCTTATCTCCCAAAAGAGAAACACAGGGAGTCCGATGATGACTTGCCAAATGTAAACCCCATCTGCTGAAGGGAGGTGCTCTCCTGCGGCTCACAGCAGAAATTGGAAAACAGCAAAGGTGTGTATGACAACGGAGGAAAAAGGGGGGATAAACTGTACTGACAGCTGTGTTTGGAGCGGAGGCACGTCAGCAGGCGCCGGTTCGGTGTCACAGAGCCTTCAGGAGACATCTCCTGAGGTGCAGCTAAGCCGCTTAGTGTGGCAGATTACATATGGCGAACAAAATACTCTGATGTTCTCTTTTGATATGTCAGACGTATGTGAGGTGAGAAATGGGACGGAGACAGTCTGGAGTTCCTGTGAGACGCGTGGATGAATCCTGCACCTGTCTTGTCAGTCGTCTCGCGTATATTTTGCATGACGTTGATAAATGTGTTTGTACGTATAGTCTTGTTAAAGGCCAGCGAGACCAGCAGGATTGTGAGTGAGAGCAGAACGAGGAGGAGAGGGGAGACCCGGTGTGTGTTGTACTTTTGGCCCTCGGGCAGTGTTGGACTGGCAGAGAGTGAGTGAGCGGGGGTAGGATAGAAGAAGAACAAAGAGGAAAACGCTGATGCAACAAGTAAGAGAGAAGAAGTAAAAGAAAATAGATGGAAAGACAGGGAGCAGACAAATATTTGAAGTAGACATCAGGGAGGCCTCAGCGAAATATGTGGGGCTGCGTCAGGGTTGAGCATAATCACGCTCCTCAGATGCTACAGGCTCTTGGAAGTAGAGATCGTCTCTCTGATGCAGTCTCGTGTTTCAGAAAGAGACGTGTCCCTGTTTGATGATGTACTGGCATCCCCGAGTTGGGGCGGGGGCATAGAGTTACCAAGTACCCACAGGACACCATTACCGTCTTCGGTGGAGTGCTGCAGGGCGTGGATGAAAGCGGCGAGCTTCACGCACAGGGGATAGAGTGCAGCTCCCACAGTCATCGCCTGTGTGTTTTTGCATCCCAGCGAGCGAGCGAGGGAGTATTAATTGTGTCCAGCACATTTGGTCTCAGCCCACACCACCTCTGATGTTTCAGTATTGGAAGATTTGTCAGAAAACAAAATAACTCCTTGAACATAAAAACTTCAAAGCAAAAAAAACAAAACAAACCCAAACTTGTCTTTTGTCCAACGCACTTTGATTTTATTAAAAGATTTCACCGGTCATCATTTTATATAGGTGTTGTGCACACTGTGTGTATTGTGTATTTATTTCTACATCAGTGTTTATTACTTGTGGTAAGTGAATTTCCCACTTGTGGGATTAACAAAGTATAATCTATTCTAATCCATCCTTGATTTGTGCTTAAACTTTGCCTCACACTTGTTTTTCACTTGGTGATTTTGAGTTGTCACAAAGGCCATCTCCTCTAAATAAGATTTAACACTGTTTTAAGTGATTCATGAAAGAACGAATCCATAATGTTCCGGCTGAAGACACTGTGTCGTGTCAGGCATTTAGATTCATCTGTTGTAAAGTCCAACCCTCAAACATCCTCGTCTGACATATGAGGGTTCTCATCCAAAATCAGCACTCATGGTCAAAGCTAGTTATGAATTCCCAGGAATGACTGAATTGTTTTGTAATGACTGTGAGGATTCACATGTCCGCCGATTTCCCAAATGCCAGAAACGTAATCCGAAACAGGACAAGATGTACAATGCATAGACGAAGGAATGTTTGACGAGTGTGAGATACAAACAACCTTTTGAGGTATCTTCATGCTCATTTCATTTATATTTCTTGGGCCAAAGTTCTTGAATTATGAAGTGATGTGTGTGCAAACGTATGTTCGAGAATTACACCCAATATTAACTGTAAATCCTGGTCTGCTGGCTGCCAGCTGCCTGGAAATGGCTTCCTGCTGTTTTTTCTTCTCTCATTCCCCAGAATGCACTGGGAATACAGTTTGTTGTTGGACAATTGACCACCTGTGGAGACCCAGAGACAGGACGACACACAGAAACTAAAATGATAAATACTACTCGAATTAGATCATTTTCAGCCACATCAGGAAATGTTAACAGCAAGAACTCGTTTCTGTGACCGGTGTTTGGAAAGATACACAGTTCCTGTGACGGTTCTAGGACGTGCAGACCTGCTACACCCTCACCTCTTTGTTTTGCTTCCAGTCTGCTTGACCGTTTCAGTGTCACCTGTGGATACTCAGAACCGAGGGAGGCTAGCGAAACACAAACACTAGGCTAATTGGCCAAATTAAGTCATTACGCAACACAAGCCAGAGGTCTGACAGTTTACACCAAAACCTGAGTCCAGTTTTGCTCTCATTTCCCACCAGCATCTGTCTGTAGCAGATGAATTACGAGGCACTCCAGGTCTGTCAGTGTTAAACCACGACAGCGGCGGTTTCTTTTCCTACCAGACGACATAGAAAGTGTGTGGACTTACCTCTCCTGACATGTCGGGAGCCAGAGGGATGAGAGGCCACAGCGAGGAGTAGATGATGAAAAACACCACCCACAGGCCGATACTTCCCCAGATGGCGATGTGACTGAACTGTTCATGGAAACAAACAAGCATGTTTTGTTTTATTTACTGAAGCTTTGAGCCATAATCATTCATCAGCAGAGTTTCTACCATTTGCTGCAAAGTTTACACTGAATGTCTTTAGGACATGCATACGTTCACCAGGGGACCGACCGCTCAGAGGTTTGTAATGACATCATGAAACATAAGAGCTGGAAGGAGATAAGAACTCACCATAGTCCACGATGAGGTCTCAAGTCCAGCTTTTAGACATACTGTGATGACTACAAACTGCAGAGAGAGAAAACACTGGTGTCAATCAGTGTGTCTCACATATTTCACAGGATAAAAAGTTGTAAAACGTCAAAATGTAGCTGTATGTAACCACAGCTGAGATGTGAAGTGAAAGATGTGTGCACTTACAGTGTAGACCATGTTGCCCAAGAGGAGATAGTCTGGAGTCCTTCCATTGCCAAACACTGTATCTGAGGGGAGAATCAATCAACAACAGAAGCTTTTAGGCCAAACCTGTGTCTTGTCAGTTCCTGGATTTCATACAGACGTCCATCAGATGATCCAAGTAGAAAACAACCATGGTAGGATATTGCTTTAGTCTAATGCACTGTTAGACACGGGGATATGACTTGGGAGGATGAGGCCACAGTCAAATGCTGTTTCCATTACAGCCTTTTGAGGCTGGAATGTTAAGTTTCGCGACTACAAGGATAAGAGTGTTTTCACGAAAAGCCATCAGTTCGACTGAAACAGACACGGTGTGCATTAATCATGGTCAGAAGTGTAACATTCTGGCTTATTCACCACCTGAAACAGAAAGAACACGACTGTTGTTCTGACTAAATGGTTATTTTTTCTGGCAGTACAGAGAATTCCAAAATCGTGAAAAAGTTCTTTCCCCTAACAGAAGTTTGAAAGCTTTTGAAATTAATAAATGGAAATTAGCTGCAAATCATCAGGATGTGTTGGTCCAAAATGGCTCACGTAGGCGGGGGTAAAATATGAGCATTGGCAGTAAAGATAAAAAAGAATGAGGGGCTCCCTTTCCCTTTTACTTCCGGCGGGTCACATGTCTTGTGTTCGCTGAGGCTTTGCTGACAACCTGTCAGTCAGAGTGAAGGGGCTCGGCGCCTTTGTTCACAGAGTAGGCCCTTGCTTGTGTGGTCCCGAGCTCTAGCCGGCCAAGATTTACCGGCTCAAAGATCCCTGTTTTCTCTGCGCACGCACGCACGCACGCACGCACGCACGCACGCACGCACGCACACACCTTGCATCTAAATGTGCGCAAACATGTAGAAATGTACGCACACATGCAAACTGCACCCATATGGATAAAATTATTGTGAAATAAGTCTAAATGAATTGCACGCACACACACACACACACACACACACACACACACAAAGGGCTGTCTAGTCAGATAAAAGGCATCATCATCTGAAGTCAAATGGAACGTGTGTCTGGGTGGTGTGCTTTTGCACATATAATATCAGCATTGCACTGTGAACAGTCCTACTAGTGAAAATATACGCTTGTTAGTGTGCAGCACTCTGGCCAGAGCACACACATGTTTGCAATTCATGACTGGACATTTGAAGAGAGAACTAATTAAGATAAAGTATGTGAGTCTTGACTGTCCTCCCTCTGCATGGTGAGTCCTCGGAGAGCTGTGGAGGAGCTGCTTACCATGCTGGAAGGCTTTAAGAGGGAACCAGAAGAGGATGACGGAGTGGAAGAGGCCGTTCAGACAATGCGCCCAGAAGACCTGCAAAAAATGGGGAGAAAGATGGAGGGGAGGGAGGCAAAGGGAGGATGGGGGGATGGAGATGGCAGGAGATTCCAAGAGGGAGACAGAAAGAAAAAACAGCATGAGAAAGGGGTGTGGGGAGCTCCAGCCTACCCAGTGACCCATGACCTGAGCTCTTTGTGCCAGCCCAGCGCTGGGCTAAGTGGTGGTTTTGTCGGGGCCTCCACACTCAATGGCCACCCCGCTGACAGACACGCTGTATACCCTCTGTGTGTGTGTTATGGGAGAGAGACAGAGGCTGCTCAGAGTGTGTGCACGCAACGGCGTATTCAGGAAATTGAAAGAAAAAGCAGAATATTTAACTGCATAGAAAAAGACCTCAGCCTCTCGGTGTGCAAGTATGAGGGTTTCCTCTTCTTACGTTTCATTTCTCCTCAGACATCCCCATGTCCGATTTCTAGCTGATGTGGAAATAAATGACAGAGTCTAAAACAAGCAGAAATCCCCATAGAAACACACACAGGAGACTGACAGGCCTGACAGAGATTAGACTGTTTTCATGGTAATTAATAAGAACCATGTCTACGTGTGTGTCTGTTCGTGGGCGCAGGTATTCAGACTTTGGATGAGCTTTTTAAATCAATACTTCCAATCCCAAACCACCTTGTTTTAAATTTATATTACACAACAAAAGAGCCAAACTAAACACGAACGGGCAATGTAGCATGAAAAAGATGTGAAATCTATTCTGTGAAAAAATCTCTCACAGTTGTGCCCTCTTGCCCAGCCATGTGCTGACCCAGACGTTGGTGTTCATTCGGCGAGCATAAAACCATAAAAACACACATCAAATTTTAACCTTTGGCCCATTGGCCAGCAGACTAGATACTCAAAGCTCACTTACTTTGAAATATGAAGGTACAACGTCAGCCAATCTGTCAGTACAACATTAAACATGATTTATTCAAGACAATTTACAATTACTTGTGATTTCTGCAGGTTGGGAACATTGGACAGAGTGAAGGGAAACATCTTGCTGGAGACTTTCAGCCTCTCCAACATACCTTGGCCTCAATGGCACGACCTCCTCACCTTTCCTAGTGACCAAACAAAGTCCCGCTGCAGCCACCCCCCACCCTGACTCCCCAAGCCCTCTCAGTGTGTACACAAAACCCAATACACGAAGCTGAGGGGTGGCTGGAGGCAACCCCCATTGCTGTCTGTCACAAGTTTACGAAATTATCACTAATGCTACAAACACATTTATGCCAATTAACCCCCCACTGTTAAGCTGAGCCCTGCATCAGCCACAATCCCAAACCCTTCACGGCCCCGTGGGGCTGCAAACAAGCTCCCGGTTTCCTCCCAAAATGAATGCTAATGAAATCAATAAATGTTCATAATCGTTTGTCACAGTGGGATCCTCCCTTTCACCCTTCGTGCCACCCGGCTCTCTTTCTTTGCCTGTGAATGAATGGTCTGTCTGTCCTGCAAAGATTCTTTGTGGAACTCTGTATTGCTAAAAAAAGCCTTAATTAATATCGAGCCAAATATTCCCAGGACTGCCCACTGCTTCCCTTTTCTTTTGGAGCAGTGTGGTGAAACGGGAAATAAAGAGTAAATTAGAGGGAGAGGTGCTGTACAAGAAGTGATTCAATCACAGACCACATAAAGCGAGGTTTATTTGAATGACTAAGTGTCAGGGATGTGTAATTTAAAGTTAAAGGGCAACGCAGTCAAGGCCGCGCCTTGAGTTCCAAACACCCTCTGTAGCTCCCTTTTCTCACCTCAACACAAACAGCTTTAATTCACAAAGACAGTATCTGTTGTGTACAAAAGAGCCAGGCGTGCAGAAAGACAGGCTTTGAGGGCCTAAATTCCTGCTGGATTTTCTCGTCTCGCCTCCGGCCAGCTGCAAGGAAAATATCTCGGGAAAAGAGTGGACAGGGCCAGGAAAAACAACCTGCTGACCTGGCCGAGTCATCATTTACAGGTCTTGTTGGAAAAACTGGCCCAAACAAAATTTAGGTTCCGTCCAAAAACAATGTTAAAAAAAGGTGGCACATCTCAAATTTCTGAAGAGGACAGAATAATCACATCTCACTTGTTTTGGCTCTAATCACATTTGTTTTTTTTTAAACATTTCTTTTGGAATATTCTTATTGGATCTCGTTGAAGCAGGACTCTCTTTCCAATAAATGTAAAATGAATTAGTTTTTTCTGTCATTGTTGGCATGAAACGAGTCAAGACGTTCATATCACAAAATTCAATAATAAATTTAGGAGATATAATATCGCTCTAATCTACCAGAAGACAATGTTTGATACTGTTGGCATGAAACCACACAAAGACAAAAAAACAGGTTCTTATTGTGTGTGAAGTATTTGATTTACAGATATCAACTCATCCAACAGTTCATCAGGTACATTACTTAATTAATTTGAGGGTCAGAAAGGACGAGTCTTCCTGTGCCCCCTACCCGGCTCGTCCTGCTTTATAAGTCCAAACACACTGAACAAACTGAAGGTTCCTCTACGGCTGCTGCTCAGTAAAAGCTGACAACCAACCGCTGTCTGGTCCTTTGTGGGTTAAAGTCCATCTGACAGCCCTGATCTCACAACAAACTGAGAATCACTTTAACAAATTGCATAACTTTGCGTGACAAACGTCGCCACACAATGACGGAACATTTTCTTTTCCTTCCTTCGCCCAGTTCTTTTTGCTACATCCGTCAACCCCTCTGACCTTCCCCGACTTTGACCCCCATAGCCAATCAGTCTTTAATCCACATCCATGCAGTGCTAACCAGGTCACCACGCCTGTAAGGAGAGTACAGGAGAGTGAGGAGACGTCTTTATTACCCGTCGGTGGGTGGGGTGGGGAGGGTTCCCCCTCAGACAGACAGACAGAGCAGGTCAAGCCAGGCCATACCAGGCTCCAGCCATAGACCTCCTGACTACATCAGGCCTGTGCGACGAGTGAAGCAACTGCCGCTGACAACAACTAGACATCTGAATCTGAAGTTGATTGGTTGACAGCTACACGAGACCTGTTAATTTCATTCATGGTCTCCGAAATGTGCTGAAGTTTTTTTGTAAGAAGTTAATGAGTTAAACGTCTTTGTACTCTATGACCCAAGTGACTGAGAATCTCCACCGACACAATGTTCAGAGCAGCTGGAGCAGAGGCACTGGGCTAAATATAAGGTAAATATACCAGTCAACGGTTTGAACATACTGTTGACCTCATTTGAATGAGAGAGTGTCCAACCTTTTGTCTTCAATATGAACATATGCTTGAAGAAAGTTTACCTTGGTGTTGAACCCCAGGGCATTCTGTGAGGTTTTGTACAGTTCTGGATACTTCAGCATGTTCTCTTTCCTGCAGGAACGCTCAAATATTCCCAGAGTGAGAGGTGGCAGAGCAGTGAAGATCTGGACAGCAACAAAAATTCAAACACACATTTTAGCTTTTCACAGTTCACTACTCCGAGCTAATGAAAGGAAATCACATGAACAGTTCTTTCTACAGCAGAGCACTGGTGAGTGTTCCCGCTGCTAAAGATAATATTCACTGCATTACTCACAAAGCTGGAAAAAAGCAATCTTGTGACCGTTTACTTAAAATTCTGTACTTAAAATTGTATGAATTTGAAGAAAATCGTATACATTTGTGATTTCCGAACAGCAAAGTGAAGTGAATGCATAACATTTATTTTAACATTTTAATAAACCTACAGTTTGTTTAAAATAAAAAAAAAGTTTTACTAGTTTAAATTCTAAGGTGTCTTTATGTTTAATGTTTCATGTAAAATTTGCTTTTGTCCACTTGCCCTTTTTCTTCAATTGACATCACTGATGAGCACGGACTTTAAACTCTTCAGGGTTCCTCATTTCGATTTGTCATGCTTCACTTGTCTTCATATGCAAAACCCATCCAATGAACATCTGCGATACTCTCGACTTAGAAGTAGGTATTTAGTCCTGGCTAAAGAGTAATTTCTCATTGGTGTTGTTCTCTATAGCAGCGGCTGAGAGAGTTAAGATGGTATTGAGGGGCTCAGTGGGTCAGCTGGTATGAGTTCCCATCGGACCCATCTGGAGTGGGAGGCTGCAAGCCTTCGTCTGCAAGACCATTAGGCCACAGGACATGCTCCACTGGACTCCTTTCTTATTCAGAGTCAGGCCCAGGAAGATCTCCATTGAGGGGCGGATTCAGACTACTGCCTCTAACAGATTCCCACTGAGCCAGAGGAATTTGGAAGAAGGCTGAGCCGTCCTCCCACCCCCAATACAGTGCTGTTCTAATGTGACAGGTTATTATGAAATAAATCAAAGAGGCGTGTTTCCATGTCACTTTTGTTCAATTTCACAAACAGCTACATATCAACTCCTCCTTTCAGGCTGAAAGTTTTAGCATAGTTGAATGCAAGACAGATATGAAATATGAGTTCATTAGGAGTGGTCCCATTATAGAGCCCTGTGGGACGCCGCACATTAGCAGTGAGCTGAGTTGCTGCACCATATTCTTTTTTTGTTAAATATCCTTTGCTTTGCTAACTACACTCTTTTGGGGCAAGCAGAACTGTTGTTGTTTCACATTCAGAACATTGCTTGGAGCACAAGGGAAATATGAACTTGAAAAAAGGCCATTAATACAGGGGATACTTGTCAGGATATCATAGTCACACAAAAAAGTTAGGATTCAAACCATGGAAAATCTACTCTTTGCCAGAATGCCACATAGGTGAAGGAGTCAAGTGGGCAACATTTATCAGATTAACACTTACCACATTGTACAAGCCAATACACCAGCGTTCAAAAAGGATCTGACCCGAGAATCCATTCACAAATGCAAACCAGATCTAAAGAAAGAAATCAGCAGAGAGAAGAAAAAGTCACAAGAAATAAGCATATCAGGCAGTCTGCGTGTCAGTTAAACAAGTATACATACAGTTTATATGTATATATTGTCTATGAAGTGAAAATAAATGATTATATGGATGGAAGCATGTTCAAAATACAAACATTCAATTATTCAAATTTGAATTAGAATGTTGCTTTACATGTATTTGACAAATACAAAGCAACCATTGGCTTCACCCAAAGCTCTGTAGTCTTAAACTTTGTCAAGTTGTTGGTGAGTGGTTACCATTAGACTCTTTGTGCACAATCTATTTCTCCATCACACTATATTCTTCACTGCCTTATGACAACGCAGACTTCAGGCAGACTGCAGATACATTTATAATGTGGAAAAGATCAAAGGCTAAAGAGGTCTTGCAGGTATGTATAGATGATTGCCAGAGTGATGTATCTTGCAAAAATGGTGCTTTGGGAATAAAACAGGAAAAGCTAAATGTTTCCTGTCACAATTAAAACAAAAACACTTGTTCTCACGGTAATAGGAGTTTGTTTGAAGTGCTGACCTCTGATCAGCATGGTCATTAGTCTAACTTAGCCCGTTTTTAAATTCAGGGAAGGCAGAGGGGCCACACTTGGCCCAATGAGACCATATCAGTGAATGCAGAAAAGCAAAGGCCTCCCAGTGCCAGCTTCATGATGCAAACTGTCCCCTGGGTTCACCAGGGGATTAAGTTGAGACATATATCAAGCCCACTATTTCCCTTCTTGATGGGCCTGAAGACAAGTGGGTGACAGATGAGGTTGGTTATAGAGCCACAATCGGGACTGGGGCGCTCTGAATGTTGAAAACTTTGATATACTATGTCAGGAGAGGAGACGGACGTAACGTAAACCATATGCAGGGAGATGAGACTAATCACAGCACGTTGATTACTCATTCTTACCTGAAGCAAACAGTGGTTCTAAGAGAGGATCGGTACAGACATTTCGCAGTCAATAAAGTGCAAGATGCAGTAGGAGGTGTTGTGTGTGAAAGTGATATACTGCAAACACACCGTGTGCACTGCCAGAACATTGACAGCAAATCTGAATTATTCCTCTCTGTGTTAATAGTTTGACACTTCATGTTCCAGAAACAGGCCCCCACTGGTACTTGGGCCAAAAGCTGTCAAGGGAACATCAGGGGTGTTGAGTTTAGGCCATGGCAAACAGAGTGTTTCCTCGCTTCATTTAACTTCATTATGAAGGCATGAACTGCTACAAATTCTCGTATTGGGACATGTGAGGGCTCCACCCGCTACTGCCACACTGCCACCAATACCAATGCACCACTAGCCCTTCCCATTTAATCACGAAAGCATATGCATGAAAAGAAATGCCCCCCTCCCCTTAATTCCTTTACTTGAAGGGGAGAAGCTGTAAAAAAGGAGGAGTATGTGTGTGCCTCTGTACCGTGCCCCTCACTGACACACCCACCGTCACAGAACCCTGTCTCCCCGCCGTCATGTGCAAGCAACCATGATGATTTTATTATTTGGGAGGGTGGGGGTGTTTTCGAACTCACACAAGGCATTTCCCTTGAATCTGGGACCATGAAAATCCCAAGGTGTACAGTGCAGCCACTGGCAGGGTGAGAACAGCTTGCAGGCTTGGCTTGCAAACAAATCCATTCAGATTCTGTTGCTACGGGTTATGTGTAGATGAAACCCAAGAGATGAGGTTGAACCTGCCTCATGGCAGCAATGGTACCAACTGGTTAGTGGGTAGGTCAAACTGCTGAATTAATTACAGCTCTGCTCAATAAGAGGCTCTGGGCTGATATATTGTTGTGCTAAGTTAAAAAAGGCGCCTATTCATAGCATGTGGTAACTGCTTCTGTGTGAATGTTTTGGCCTGGTCCTTAGGGTCCCAAAAGCTTCGCTCTCATTCTCTCCCTCCCGTCTCTTGAGGGACAGATGCATTGATTTGCTCATTAGGGGAAGTACCAGGCAGGATTTTTCTTCTCCTTTCTTCTGCTCATTGAGTGCCACTCAGTGGAGGGGTGTGGCTGGTCTCTCTCCCCCACTGCACATCATGAAAAACAGTAATGAAGGAGCTGAGAAATGGGGCTCAGGGCCGAAGCTGGCCGATAAGACTCCTTGCATATTCATCAGCAGATCAGAAATCACCAATTTCACTTCGCAGGTCAGCTATGGTTGGGGGTATGACATTCCTCCCCAGCAAGGATTTGAAGGGCGAAGTAGTTGATGGATTTGCTGGAAATACGTGGTGTAAGAAAGCCAAACTCTATAGCCTCTGCGGCTGCTTCTCGTCTGTAGGCTTTGCTCTGAGACGCTCTAAACACACTAAGTCCCAGTGAATGAGCTTTCATGTAATTGCCTCATAAATGCCACTTGTCCATCAGCCCCCTTTCAGGCACTGTGACAATGTGTCAATCAAACATGAGTGTCCAGCTGGTTCAGTCTTTTGCTAAAGTTCCTTTAGGAAGGGCTTTTCCAACTCGGTTCGCCACCAATAGCCCGCAAACCCCATAAATATTTAGGTTAATAATAACCACCTTGTACAATCAGTCCACGCATTGAGCGAGATTTAACATAACAACATAACATAATTATAATAAACTGTGTTGGGAAGCAGATCCAGCTGTCAATCATCCATGACGGCTTGAGTTTCAGACTCACATCTAGCTGGAATGATTCTAGAACTGGTTTAAGAACCTCAGCCTCATAGTAGTTTTTTACAACAATGTAGAAAAAGTAAACGGCGAATCCACACACTAGACACTGCTCCATAGATTTAACATGAGTATCACCACCCCACACATGAGTATCACAGCATGTCACCAAAACATCATAGGTGGTGATGCTCACGTTAAGTCTGTGGAACAGTTTCTAGTGTGTGGACTCTACTTCTACATTGATGCCTCTTTGTGGTCCAGCACCTAGGCTAAGTGTTCTCTGGGAAGTGTGTGTTCTTTTGTTGTTTTTGCCTAGTTTTCTGCAACATCCACGAATTCTTCACCTGCGTCTTTTAAAAGGACCCAAACATCCAGTGAGACGGAGACAAACTCTCCTAGCCCTGCCGTTCAATTTGTAACACAAACTGGGTCAAACAACCTCTTTGATTCTTGCACTTTTGCTGGGAGTGACGAGAAAAACACATGAGCACAATACTTCAACAAGCAGCCTTTGCCCATACCCAGGGGCTGCTCATGTGTAGGATGTCTCGGCCATACAAAACAAGCACATTTGAAATAATGAAGCCGCCAAACTGGGGGAAAAAAATCTATTATCTACTTGAATCCCCTGAAGGACCATTGCACAGGGGTTTGGGGGATGCTTTTTTCCAAAAAGCAACAAAAGGTGTGCTAGAGAGACGCTTGCCCTGCAGATAAAACTACAGATGTTCTGTTCCTATTGTGGGAAAAGACCTGCTTTGGAAAGCGGGTAAAAAAAATATGTACTTCAACAAGAAAAGACTACGGTAGATAAAAAAAACAGTAGAGTTATAATGGATGGACAGGAGTGTTGAATTCATGTTTGAAACATTAGAAATCATGGCATCCAGTTTTTATCTCTTTGGTAAAAAGAGGCACGATTGCGGTTACAACCTGGAAATATTCTACAACTACTCTCGCTCGCTTTGGGTCATAGCAATCCAGAGGCAGACGTGCTGGAATGTAAAAGGTAGCCTACTGATTTTCCACGGCACATAAACTGGAATGAGGATGAAAAAAGGATCAGAGGTCCAGTGGCACAGAAAGAGGATAAACAAAAGATCATTTTAAAGCACACATATTTCTATTCCAGGTTATATACTGATGACAACATGAAATATTTGTCTGATTCTTCCCTGTCACCACACTGAATAGCCAGGCAGTCAACTAGAATAATCCTAGTAAAAAGTTAATGTTATCCTCTTTGTCAGTCTTAACTGTGCTGTGCGTTGAAAGTAATTTCAAATAGCCAATGTTCACGGCATTAGTGAGTCTACAGGGAAACATCGTCCTCTGTAACGAGGGACAACGTGTGATGGAACGCTCAGTGGTAACTTTTAATTCAAGAGTTTGAAGGAGATGCCAAATCCAGAGCTGCCACTTGACAAGTGCTTGGACTGTAGATCAAAACATCTGAGCACGGCCATTGATAAAGCTGGTGCTGATAGGAAGCACTTAAACTGTCTGGTCTTTCTTGGTTCTAGCTTTGAACTTGCAATCAGCAGTGGGTCTGGGATCTGTCATTTGCCATCAAACACCCCGCGCACCAGTGAGCCGATGTCCTGAGGAACATTCATCTTCTGAGCATGTAAAAACAAGAGCTGCTTGCAGAATGATCCATTATTATGTCTATGGATTGTGTCAATTTCTGGAATAATACAGAGATTTTGTGGTTCTAACTTTTCACATAGAAATGAAAGATGAACTGAGTAACAGATAAATTCAGCTGCCAACGGTGAAGACCACACGTTCTCGAAAAGAGAACAGGTTATTATTTAAGAGCATTTCCAGTAAAATGCCTGTGGGTCACAACAGGCTTCAATAACTGGGTGTCTGTGTCTACCTGTTCTTCTTTATTTAGTGTTTATATAAGCACATCGTGAAGACTCGCCACCCCTCAAGACCACATTATGAAAATGATTAGGTTAAAGACTTATGCCACATTCACATTGGCAATGGGAAACGTCAGACGGGAGGTGGGAGACACATCTGTTGGACTGAGCGGAAAAACAAGCATTCCAACAAAACGGCACAACGCCAAAAAGGGACTCACGTGACATGTTTCTATGGCGATGTCGGATTGTTTACAGTGAATGAAATAAAATGTACAAAATATATTCTTGTGTATTATTTACAGTTATCATAGCAATACATATGTTGCTGTAAAACCCTATTTTCTTCAAATATTGCATCACAAACTGAAACTACCAGTCGTGAATTATGTGCCTGTAAAGAGAAAATGTTTTAAATTTGAACAGCATTGCCGTCTGCCGGTCTCGCCAGTGTTTTACTGTTCTTCTCTCGTCCACTAAAATGACATCTGGTGTGCTGTCTGCCGTTTCCTTGATTCCATGTGAATGCAGCATCACTGCTGCGTTAAGCAGTAATTTTAGGCCAAGTTAAGAGTTCTGGTTATAGTTAGGGTGAGTGTCCAGGAAATGAATGTAATGTAAACTCAAGTCTGTGTGTGATGTGGAATTAAGTCTTGGCGTGATTCTTGCACACATGCATTAGTACATTGGGAACGTGTCTGACTGTGACAACCTCAATGATGTAGAGGACAATGTTCTTGTAGAAGCAGTACAGGATACATTTGGCCACGCGGTTGTAATTCCAGGCCCCATGGACGAGCAGCAGATTCTTCAAGTATTTGAACTGTGTGGGAGGACAGCAAACAGAGGAAAACGTCAGGAGAAATGAGCAGCAGAAGTCTGTGCACAGTGCACCATCTCATGCCTCCTAACAATTCAAAGTCAGAGCTGGTACGTGAAAGTGGCTGCTGGAA
The DNA here is from genome assembly GCA_037832705.1 of Centriscus cristatus. Classification (NCBI taxonomy): domain Eukaryota; kingdom Metazoa; phylum Chordata; class Actinopteri; order Syngnathiformes; family Centriscidae; genus Centriscus; species Centriscus cristatus. Next base: position 1,623,275 of record JBBMJM010000015.1, on the reverse strand, counting down.
TGTCAGGATCAGAAAAGTCAGCAGCTTTTGGTGTCATTCCCTCGAAGAGAGATGGTGCGTCGTGGCCAAGGTGCTCACTAAAGCTTTCCAGAAACTTCTAGATGAAGTTTGCATGACCAAGCTTTGAGTTGCTGGAAATGAAGTCATTCATATGGGGTATTGGTCTCTCGAGGGCTCAGTGTAACAGTAAAATGGCTTTATAATTATCCTACTATAAGGGGCCTGTGGTGAATGTAAAATTACAGTGCAATTTCTGCCTGATAAGTGTGATTGCACTGAAATAGAACTCAGCGGTGAGTCTTTCATCTTTGACAGTCAGAAAATGGAGCTAAAAACTTAAACACATGCAACATCTACGCTGCATCTTTTCACCATGTGACAAAAGATGTGAAGGGCCGCTGCAGTGTTTCTTGGTGAAATGAAAGCACTCGGTCCGACCTCTTAAGTGTCCTCATCTATGATCAGTTAACACGGACGTGAGTTGATGACGGACAGACGGCAGAGGAGCCTCCCATTCGGTCTGAGCACATGTGAACGCTGGCTAATGCATCACAACAGCTCGCCCATCGGATACATTACATACATCACATAATCAGAATACAAAAACACGTTACATAACTTTCCAATTTATGTTCCAGTCAGTAAATTACAGTTAACGGACCATTCCACCAATATGCAGCGAACATCAGTGGAACTCCGTAATTTAATTTGAAGTCGGGACAGAACCTACATGGATTAAAAGAGGCCACGTGTCTTTCAAAGACATTTACATTCTACATGTAATGCAGGCTGAAGTGGGAACTTATGACAAACCCCGGTCTGAGCACAGAGCGTGCACTGTGTTTCAGTTTGTACTCTCAGGGCCTGTGGCCGGAGCTGAAAAATACCGAAGAAACGCAGCCGTGACACAGGAGATTGGCCTTTGTTGCTTTCAGGTGTCATGTGTTGACGCTAACTTTCAGATGTACAACAATTTCAAAGAGCATCTTGCCGGAATCTGTTTCTGTGTAGTTGCTCTGGGAGTCGGGTGACACCGGATGCCTGTTTTACAGGTGTCACTGCTTCACTGCATAAACCGGCAGACATGAGATCTATTGTTGCTCAGCATAATGTCCCAAGCGATCACTGACACATATTACACTTGAGGAGACAATAACCGGACACCCACATTGATCCAGAGGAATCTGGCCTTCCAGGCTGGAGTTCAGATCAGATTAGATTGGAGATATCAATCCTTTAGGGATGTTCCCTCAGGAAATTAACATTCCATAGGACAGCACAAATACCTAAAATAGGCAGATAATTAAAAGGTTCAACTAATGTATTTAAAATATTCAATGAATAATCCTCCAGTCTCCCGCCTCCCTCTGAGAGTGCAGTTGTAAAGTCAAGTCACAACCATTCATTTGTATTTTCCAGAGTGTTTCCCATCTCAGAAAGTATGATTCAGATTGAACACGTTACTTTGAATACTGTGTGTTCCATAAACAGTGGTGAAGTCACCTGGGCGATGGAGTAGTCGGAAGAGTTTGCAGCCTGCAGGCCCTCATTCCCAGAGATTCCCACACCGACGTGAGCTGTCTGGATCATCCCCACATCGTTGGCCCCATCACCAATAGCCAGGGTGATGACCTTCACCTGCTTCTTTACCATCTCCACGACCTCTGACTTCTGAAGAGGAGATACTCTGAAAGACAGCAGTGGCACAGTCACATACAATATACTGAATGAATAAATACACTAAATATTGTTGTGGGACGCCAGTGAGGGATCATATGTCTGAGTGACTCCTGCTGCTGGTTGCACAGGCTGCCCAAGTGAAAATCAGTCAGATCTGTTGGCCCTTTAATTTCAGGTGATGTGACTTAAAATAGATGAGTGCTGAAGCAGCGGCTCTACTGACCAAATAGTATAATATTCGCTATTTATGTCATGTTCCAATTTGAATATGTGAATTACTGTGTTGGTGTTGATATGTAGGTAACACAGAACAGGGACAGAGAACCAGTGTTACCCCGTCTGTCACCATGTGTAAAATGAATATGAAATCTTTTTTTTTTTTTTTTTTTAAATGGTTGGAGT
>JBBMJM010000015.1:1583998-1621093 GCA_037832705.1 Centriscus cristatus | reverse complement strand
TTTTTTTTTTTTTTTTTTTTTTTTTTTTTTTTTTTTTTTTAAATGGTTGGAGTATGATCTAGTTTAGGTTTAAACATTTTCTTACAGTACTGAGTCATAGTATTTCTTTGTGTATGTTTTGAAGATAACCAATGAAAAAGTTCAAACGCCCCCAATCTTCCTCTTGTTGAAACGTTTTACAGATCACAGATAATTCAACAGTGCAGCGCGGACAGGTTCCAGATATCTAGTTGGCAAAATATCTGGACACGGTCTGCTGCAATGATATCTAACTGTTGTTAGTGCACGTGGAACACTGAAAACACTTGTCTTTTTCATTCCCCTATTTGTCACTTTGTGCTCTTTTTGGTAGATTCTTACCAGTCAGTACAGGAACTCGTTTCCAATTTTTTGGAGCATAATATTGTGTGAGTGAAAAGCCACTAAAAGAATGGACAGCATGTGAACACTGGAGTCGTCTGATGACTGTGACAGTAATGTGCTGTGAACTTTGCTGCACTGAACAATGTGTTTGCAATCCCAGCCTGGAAAAGTACTTCAGATATGTCACAAGGGCCTGGATGTTCTCTCTCTAAGCAGTCTCCTTCTTGCACCTTTCAGCCTGCCTCAAGAGCTACAGCTGCGCATACGTGTACTCTTTTTTTAAAGGTTGTTTTACTGTCCTCCTGGGGTTCTACAATTCCTTGGAAATGTTCTTGCATCCATCTGACTTGCAGTTTGTTAGGAGTGTAAGAGGTGTTGCTCTAACTTACAAGCTTTACAAACAGGTGGGTTTCAGGTTGTATTTTTCTTTTTCAGTGTTGTATGTGAGTGATTGGACATGAATGCAGCTTGACCTCTGTCTAACACATTGTCTTCCCTAAGGGGAAACTGTAAGGCCGTTCTTTATGGGTCTATTAAACACAACCAGCCATTAGGCGATGGCAGTGACACATCTTATAAATCCCCCTTTCAACTTGATTTCATCCGCTGAACGACTGTCGGCGGGTTCCTTCGCACACAGCTGCATCCTTTTGTTGCAGCAGAGGTTTGAAGGTAATGCAGAGTACAGACGGTCTCTGGAGAAGCTGCCTGTAAGTTATGAAATCCTTAGTGTTTACGTTCCCTGTGGCCAAAGAGGCCTCTTTTATCTCCCAGTGTCTCTTCATGCCCACAGAGTGCATACTCGCTAAAGATGTGATGATGGGGGAGAAATAAACACAGAGTTGATGTAATACTCTTATTGTGGCACTGAGAGGTTTAATATTGTTCTAAAAATGGCTGCTGACTTCTGAGAACAGCAGTTGCTTGACTGCTGAAGCACTTCCTCTTATTTATGTAGTCTCTGTAGGTCAGTGGTGCTGGAAGCTGCCATTTTAATTTACAATGATCACCCCTTTAAAACCTGCTGTAATAAGTGACTTTGAAGGCGAATTATTTACTTGTTAAACTATAGGAAACAAACGTAAGACTTTTATCTGATGCATCAGAAAGGAATCCAAATAATACATCTGTATTATGGGAAAATGTCTCGTTATTTGACTGTAAAAGTTATTTTTTATGAAAAGCCATACAAACTCTCAGTGGGGAATTACATAACAAATAACAAACTGAAAGTAAAATGTTTGTACCCCTGTTTCATCATATGCCCTTCATGTTTTTCCAAATCTGAGGGTGATTCTGGAAGCAGAAGTCAGTATCTGTCCTGTGCTGTGATTCCTTGGTGGTCTGAGGAGTAAATCCTACCTGCAGCATATGACAGCTTTGCAGGAGAGAGCCAGGTCCAGGAAATACTGTCGCACGCCAAATGTCAGAGCATATTTCAGTGTCTTCCCATCAATTATGAGCGCAAAGTCATTTTCCTTGTAGAGGGCGTCTCCCAGCATCCCACAGTGGTGGCTCAGGGTTTCCCTTGTTCTCTGTGTGATGGAAAACATTGCTTAGATGTCAGTGGGTGTCAGAAGTTAATCGAAGAGTCAAACATTCAGGGTTAAAGTTGTTTACAGATATTATTTCTTATTCCCTCTGGTGTGCTTGATTAAGATTAACAATTGTATAAGTACAAAACGTATTTTGTTTTCAAAGCATTTGTGCGAACAGATGCATAAACATTACAAGATAATTACAGTGTTAGGGTGCCATTTATTATCCTGACAGAACTAATTAGAAAAACGAAAAACAGCTTTATCATGCTGGTGAAGTTAACTTTACAGAAGAAAATCAACCCATGAGTACACGCGCGCACACACTTTCAGGGTCTGATGCTCTAACACAGTGGTAAATATACAGAAATGTTCATGAACTCTGGAATGAAAGTCACAGAGGTGCTCGTAGTTGTTCATGTCCGCACCACATTTTTACCAATAATACCAATAATGTTCATTCAGCTCTGACATTATATCACATACAAAGTGACATCGTCCCCACATTTGTTTGGGCAGTACAAACAGCCACAGTGATGAGTTATGGTGAAAGTCTATAATGTGCAGATCATGTAGGATCTGGATGAGCCGTCCTGTGTCAGGGCATGTGGATTGGATAAATGGAATCGTGAGATCATCATTGTATCAATCATCTCATCGCCCCCCTCACAGATGGTGAAGTCATTAGGAAATAAAAACAATTTCTTTATGCAACCACTTATGCAGGTAACTTGTATCACAGCAAAGCACGTAGCCTGGGTTAAAAATGTTTAAAAAAAAGACTTTTCTGTTTAGTCTGAACTAACCGTTGCAGTGTGGTTGTATTCAATGAAAGCTACCTTCACAAATGGTTAAATAAAATGTGAAAGTGCAATGGTCCAGTGCAAGGTCTCAATCCTAATGTGCCAAACAGATGCTCAGGCAGCTGTAATCATTAAAATATGGCAGACATTTACAGGACTGAGGGAGGGGCCCAGCACGGTGACGAGGCCCTATATGTCAAAGCAGTCGGATTGTACCAGGGGGACCACGCAACATTCGCTTGGCATAACAAAACTCTGAAACCTCAGCTTAAAGGAAATATTTGGAGAAAGGGGCTTTACGTTTCACAAAGTGAGGAGAGAAAAGTGCGAGATACACAGAGAAAGAGATGATGGATGAACAGAGGAGAGGAGCTGAGCATGAGGGACACAAGCAGAAAGCAGCTGCAAGGACTTAGCCATCCCTGACGGCGTCTGTTAAACAGCAAGAGCTCGTCAGCGCCGGGTGGGTCACTGTGCGTGTGCGTCCGAGCGAGCAGGCGCAGATATGTGCGTTAAAGCAGAGCGCCCAATGCCTCTCCGCCTTGGTCAGCAACACACGCATACGTGTGGATAAAGCTGGTGCAGCGGTTGGTACAGAGTTCAGTCTGTGTGGGGTGGAATCCATCCATCACGTCCAACGTTTACCATTTCCTCAAGTAGAGCAGCCATTTCCCGTGTCATTTACAGCGAGGGGTTTTAGCACTAATGCAACATGTCTCCTCTCAAAGCCTTTTTGTTATGGCTATAATGATCCGTCCAGCCGATATGATGAGCTTGTGTTTGGTTTTGGAATGTTTATGTGGCTTCCCATAAAGACGGTGCACCATTGTTGATGCAGCCGACAGGATGTGACACACTGGATGCAGCAACACTTTTGACCGACGTCTTACTGGAAATACAACGAAACTGGTCTGTGATCTCCAGTAACATTCATCATATTCCTCTTGCTTCAGTTACAGGTAATGGTTGTGCTGGAGTCGATTCCAGCTGTCAACGTGTGAACATCAGGGTACAACCTGGACGCTCATCAGGACCACATGAAGGACAGACAACCACTCACACCTACAGGCAATTGAGAATATCAAAATATTAGCATGTTTTTAGGGCTGAGGGGAAGCCGGAGTACCTGGAGAGAACCCACACAGACATGAGGAGAGCATGAAAACTCTTGCAGACAAACCCCAGGCCAAGAATGAAACCAGCGACCTTCTTGCTATGAGGTGACAGTGCTAACCACTGCAGCAATGTGCCCCCCCCTCGCTTGTTTTTTATATGAATAGTAACAAATTGATGAGCTCATTATGTTCAAAGATGAACATACTAATGTGTAATAAACGCTGGTAATTCTCCAAATGATTGAACAGGCTGACAGGTAGACAAATCGTTTCAAAGTGACCTAACCCTACCTTAGTTCCACATGGGGAACTTCATCGCAAGTAAGATTTAGTACAGGGGATGTAGAAAACTTTGTCCGCCCTTTGATAAGCATTTCTAAACAGAGCAAAGAGCGGAGACATGCTCCAGTTCCTCTGGTTTGCAGCACTCTAAATTACCAGGCCTCTGCTCACTGTGCCTCCTCAGTGTTGGTGGAGCGGTCTCTCCCTTTGCGTTTTAACAAACTGCCTTATGTAAGCATCTGCTCAACCACAGGAGAATGGAAGCTGACATTTCAAAGTGCCGGTCCGTGTTCTTTGTGAATGCACCGACCCCTAGATTTTTACCTCAGCTCAATTCATCACGCTTAACGACTGGCTGACAGAATGAAGGCCGTCCGTCATCACCCCCGAACACCCCCTGCTGCCTCCTCCTTTCTACACTTCTTCTCACTATTCGACAATTCCTGTTCAACAAACTAAGCCCGGCCAAGTTTCTTGTCCATCTGTGGCCCTCCTTGGCTTTCTGCTGGTGGAAGTGCAGGGACTTGCCCTTTTCAATCTCAGAAACAACAGACAAGCCTCTCCTGCCGGGGGGTTAACAGACGTCTCTGCTGGGTGTCTTAAGGATGTTAAAGACAGATTTGGGATGTGTGGTAGCTGTGTGTGTGGGAGGCCCCCTGTAGATACATCCATTTAGATTCAAGGCTTTCTTTAAGCAGTTTGTTGAGCGACCTTTGCATTAATACCCAGTGTTTGAAAATAGTTCTGAGTAATGGAACTCAATATGTGTCTGTGAGTCTCTTTTCGAATTAATTTGAATTAAGAACTAAACAAACTGATCACAGCCTGTTTCAGTGTACTTACCATAAAGGAATACTGAAAGTAGAGTACCAACTAATGTTAATTGTTCAATGAAAAAACAATGTGCAAATAAGACAAATTTAAATATTTGTATTAGTCTTTTAGGTTGATAAAAACGCTGGATACTCACATCAAGCGTGTCCTCATTTATGACAAGCATCCCCATGTTCTTAGTCAGTAGTTTGCACGAATGTCCTGTGTTAAAAAGGAACAAATAAGAGGAAAGGCAGAGTTGATTTTAAAGTAACATACCAGAACTTGCAGCTTCCTCCATCAGCCTGATTTCTCATCACAGCATCTCTCACATTTCAGGCAAACCTTACACAGTGCAAAAAAGGCCAAAGTACCATCAAAAACATTTTACACAGTATCTAAAAAAAACAAAAACAACAACAAAATAACCCTTTGAAATACTTACATTTGTTTTGGATGTACAACAAATACAGAATAGAGTCACCTCAAGTGGATGAAACAAAAACTTTGTGAAGAACTAAATAAATCAAACAGACATGGTAAACTACAGGATGCAGCAATCCAACATTTTCTAATTAAAATGTTACAGCTCAGAGCGGGTGTCTCGGGACATGACTAATGAGTTTGGTTTACAGGCGTTTGTCGGTTTCCTGTTTTAATAGGCAGTTACAACTCTGAGTTACCCAGTGCTGGTCTCTGGGGAAGGGTTCTCGGTGCTTGGCTGGGACAGATGCTCAGGGTCACTAGCAAGGTGGTATAAAGAGCCTCCCACTGGGGAAGAGACATTTTTCATGAACCGACGCTGAAGTTGGAATACCAAAGCTGCAGGAAGAGACTGCAATCTTGTGGCATAACCACATGAATATTTGTGGGCTCGAACACTTTGCTCCTGTCTGGAACCAGGTTTTAGTTTCTAAATGTGTGTTACCACAAAGCCTCTGTTTTGTGTACACATGGGTGGTATTTTCACCGAGTGAAGCCGAGATAAAGCTCCACACAAAAACACAGTCACAGTTACACACAACTGTGCTGACACACAGGGGGCCTGCGTGAGGAAATGAGTAGGTTTTCCCTCTAGAGCTGGAGCAAAAAAGAAAACCCAACAGGGCTGGGGTCTGGGTCTGGTAGATTGTTTTCTTAAGAGCAAGGGTGCAAATGTCCAAAATTTGCCAATGTGTGGAAAATGTCTCTCCATCTGAACACTGTCTCTGCTCCTTCACCCCCTGTCAATTCCTGCCACAGCCCTTCCACCTAATGTGTTTACCTTGAGCTCATTTGAGGGCAACCAAACTACTCTTTTTAATTTCACCACAGAAAGTCGAATTCCTGGACTTTTCATCATGTAAGGCGGAACTAAACACGCCTCCCACAGGACCTGAGGAATGTGTAATGACATTCATGTCGCAGCAGGCAAACTAAATAATACAGAGGAGTACAACCTAAGAGTTTGGGAGTGAAATTCATTTTTTATATGTAGAAGAAGAAACATGCTGCTGCTTCCCCATTTGGGTCCTAATTTGACGCCTAACCTAAATGTAGTGGAACACATTAAGCACGAGCAGTTCAGCGTCCACATTAAAGTTCACCCCGAAGGATCAATACAAGTAAGCGCTGCAGAATCAGAATCAGAATCAGAAGTACTTTATTAATCCCTTCGGGTGACCCTTCAGGGAAATTGAAGCTCCAGCAGCAGGCATGAGAACAGCACACAGAATAGACTATAAAATAAAATATAAGAGAGAGAGAGAGAGAGAGAGAGAGAGAGAGAGAGAGAGAGAGCTACTGTATATATATATATATATATATACACACACACACACACACACACACACACACACACACACACACACACCAGAAAATATACCACAGAATTAAGTATATACAAGTTATTGCACCATTGTTGTGTACTATTGCACCAGAGGAGGAAAGTGTCCGTTTCCATCCTCTGTACTCTCTATGTCCTCCTCCTCCCCCCAAGTGAGGAGTTGTAGAGAGTGATGGCCTGATGGATGAAGGAGTTCTTGAACCTGGTGGTCCGACACTGCAGGATACTAGATAAATAATTTCGAAGCACATTCCATGAACAACCAAGATCATTTCTGGCAATAAACAATGACGGAAGTTTTTCGAATGTCAGCTCCAAGCCTGACTTAGCCAACATAAAACAGTCCTGAGAGAAATGCTAAGACAGCATCACGATCTTTCAGTGAAAAAACCAGTCAGACTATACTATGGGATAACTGCAGCGGTTTCACAGGTGCCAAGTCTTGTTGAACGTTCTTGTTCAGTGTGAGATAGATTCAGATAATTTAGCTCCCTATTAATCATTTCAACCAAGGACACGGAAAAGTTGGCTTGACTTGGAAAATCCCGGAACTATCCTTTGAGGTGGTGATGCACCTTGTGGCCAACATTAACACAGAGGCTGTTTATGAGTCTGCCTTCTCTTCCTTGATACTTACTCAGCTGAGTTAGTTAGCGAGCACTTTCCTTTCACTGAATTCTGGCTCTGAGCATGAAGTACGTATAGCTCCACTCAACCAACAGCTCACAGTGCTGGGAGCTTGTCCCAGAGTAAACACGGTGTTCTCCTGAGGCAGCCAGCCTCTGGTGTCAGAGTAGGTACTGTACATTATGTCATGATCACTCAGGATTAGGGTCACACCAAAACAATGTGGGTATTTACGGCCTCGGGGGTGATCAGGCTGACCTGCCAGGTTTCAATGTCAGAAATTTGTTCAATTAAAAACCCAGCTGGACTCCTGCTTTGGGCCAAAACCGGGTGGCTCAGGCCCTCTCCACATACAGAAAAACCACCACGCGATAGACTAAATTCACCAGTCCAAACGTTGCCCCATTAACCCAGGCAATGGAGATCATCTTTCAGTGAGGAAAAGTGTAAAAACACAAAGTCAATATTGAGAGGAGATTTTACAGAGCGTCTCAGTCCAAAGGCAGACCTGTAAAAATCCATCCACGGAGCCTCCTCACATGGGAGCACAAAGGGCTGATTCAGTCAGCGGTCAGTGACCACAAGAGCAGGTACTTTTGATACCTATTTTTCTGACCTCATTGTTTACATGTTGGTCGTATTCAAAGTTGATTCATTTAGCCACATCTAAGAGTTGTAATAGCAGGCTCTTATAAGCATAATGAATACGGTCCACCGGAGTTAGTCATTCACACTTTGATAACATCTGTGAGGCTAAAGCCCCTGAGGGGAGCCAGATACGTGAGCTGTGCCTGCTTGTGTACATATGCATGTTATTTATTTCACATCAGTGCAGCGCGCTCATACATCATCTAGCATTCTGCGACAGATGCTTGTGGTAGATTTGTGTGACAGAGAAACCTTCTGCGTGTCAGTAGTATGTCTTGCTGGGTGAAGAATGACCACGGGACGGACTGGACTGCCTGGAAGAGGCCAGTGTAAACAGGGAAGGCTCACGAGTGACTTTAGATTTGGTTCACATGCACAAGCAGGGCTGTGTCATCCTACTTTATATCCAGGATGCAAAAACAAATATTGATGTATGACAACAATTCAGTTTCACTGCAGTAAAAACATGAACTTGGCTCCACCACCTGTACAAACCAGTAAGGATTGAAACTAGTATTCTACGTGGAAAGATCATGGACGATCAGTAGCTATGGATTTGCATAACCCTGCTCCTTCACTGCCATGTCACTGAAAAACGGCCATGAAAAGATCTTGGCTGCAGCGCTTCACACAAATAATTACACAACCTTCCAAAGGGGAAAAGTCAAACACAAGTGGACATTTGGGTTTTGTTTGGGAGTGGCCAGCTCAGGGATATAGGATGCTGGGGTAGTGTCAACCCAATGACAGTACGGGACGGGGGGGCCCTGTAGGGATCCCAAGCAGCATCTGAACTTCAAGTGGAGAACAGAACACACAAATCACCCATGCAAGACTTACTTACTCAGCACAAAATGGCTGCTAATTCCTCTGGTGAAGAATTCTCTGAGGATAAGTGAGGCTTACCAATATTGATGGCCGTTTCCTGTTTGTCCCCAGTCAGGATCCAGATCTTGATATCGGCTTTCATCAGAGTTTCTATGGTCTCAGGCACTTTATCCTGAAGCTTGTCCTCAATTGCTGTGGCTCCGAGCAGCTGCAGGTTCTACAAGAGAAAACACACAAGACGTTGTTGTTGTTTCCTTTTTTACAAAGTCAGTAAGCAGTGACCAGAACAGACACGGGCCTTTAAAACGTTAAGTGTCACAGAAACATGTGAGCCAGGATTGTGTCACTCACTCAGTCATGTTTTTACTCTCATCAGCTGCTCGTGTTTATCTCCCACCACTGGTTTAAGGGGCTTTGGACGAGTCACTGTGCCTCAGTGTGTGAGCACGAGCTGGCCCACACAAGCACAGCAGGAAAAAAAACTGTTGGTGTTTTTCCCAGCAAAGCTGGTGGTTCTGATGGGCTCACAGAGCCAGAGGTTTGACAGGACCTAGGGGCCGCAAGGGGGAGACAAGCGCCAGCAGCAGAGGAAAGACAGGGGAAGCTCTGAGACCTGAGCTGTGCTGCCCCTTCGGCTGCAGCTCTGTCTTCTCTGATCACTTGGAACCGAGTGCAACGGAAAACTGTGCCTTGGAAGAACACGAGTGCTCATTTGATTATTTATGCGATGTGTTGAAATGCCCCTGCTGTGTTAAATTAATTCTTTCTTTTTCCCTCCCAAAGGACCACCACTTGGATCAGGAGCTCAACCTGGGGGTGGCGGGCACAGAACCAGACACCAGCCATATGCTTCTATTGGGAGATTAGAAACTAATGTTTAATGTATTTGTGAACTGTTCCCTGGCCCGGATAATACAGATTAATGGCAACTGGATGACGAGGAGTGAGTGAAGTCAGTGTAAGAGTCATAAAATAACTTTAAATAACAAGTAATGTGCTTCAATAAATAGTCAAAGGTGACTGAATGAAGGATTAAATGAACAGTGTTTAGAAAGTACTAACTTTTTACACACTGCATTGAAAATGGGGGCAATGATGTAAAAGAGTGACTCGAAGCTAAGGCTGTGTTCAAAATTTCACTGTTCCACAGCGCCACCATGTGGCACACCTGTCTGCATTTTCAATCAAAAGTGGCCCCAAAGAGAAATGAACATCAAACCTGGCACCACCAGTGTCCCAACTCACACATTAAACAGATTATATTTTGCACTGTGAAAGTCTTTATGTTTATTTTATGATTGATGGCTTCAATTTGTTTTGGGCATGCAAGAGCAGCCGAGAAGAACGTGCCAAGAGAGTAATTTACAGCTGTGGCTTCCTGTGTTTGGCTAATGCATCCTCATAGAACCACCTCACAGAGAACTGATTCTACCTGCTGGTAAAACCTCAAACCTCTCTCAGAACATACACTGATTCAGGTTTGCAGGTGTGATGGTACCGGCAGTGGTTATTCAGGTGGCCTTCAGTTTACTCATGTCTACTTTTCAGGCAGGAGGCTCCCAGAGGAATGTTTTCTATGCAGAGATAGCAGCATGTGGGCAGGTAAATAAAACACGCAGACTTTCGAGTCTCTATTTATTGGGACTTTTTGCCTTCGTTTTGCAAACCTTTTCTATGAGTTCGTAGCTCTCCTCCAGCTTGAGGGCTCTGTTCTGCAGGGATGTGCAGGCTCTGTGATGGATCTCCAGCCACTGCTGATATGTAGACTCACTGATGTCGGCCACCGCAAAGCACAGAGTACGCAGCCCTGGAGGAGCCAAACAGCATCACAACGACATAGTCAGAAGACATGACGTTCCTGCTGAAGGTGTAGTCAATGCCTTCAATGAATTCATCAACCTCTACGACATGAGAGAATACTAAATATTCTGTAAATATATATATATATATATTCTGTATTCAAGTAACAAAATATATAAAATACCCATATATCACACATAGTAGATTACACATTTGTACAGAAAAGTACACAATGTTTTGACTGATAAAAAAATCATGAGCTTATTTTTCTTTTGTTTTATATATTATTCCTCTTCTGACAACTACATATGCGTTGTAGACAGTGTAAAAGTGTCATCATGGTTGTGCTCGGAACTGAGCTGAGTAAAACTGCAAATATACAGTCTGACAGTTATTCATCCACCATCCACCAAATGTTATCCAGTGTGATTTAAAAGGCACTAGACAGGCTGCTCTGAATTACTGGGACTGAATCTTTACAATCTGTCCTGAATGCTTGATTTAGACCACAGCAAATATTCCCAATGACGTCATTTCACTTGTCCTTCACAAGGGGGCACTGTTAACAGAGGAAAAATAAGCCCTGTTGCAGTTTGATCAGCTCCACCACCTCAGCTTCAGACTCTCACATGAGCACTGACTGTTCATCAGAAAGCCCATTTTGAGCTTAAATACAGGACAAGTATAATTGAACCGTGAGTTGGAGAGTTGTTGATTCTGCTTGTGACAGACATAAAATCTGAGATATCAAATGTTTTTCTTTTTAGCAGACGGGGTGACCTTTGCCTACTCACCCTCAGTGGCAAACTGCTCCAGGTGTTTCAATGTGATCTCTTTGTACCTGGAGCTGTCTGCCAGACGGTCATAGATCACAGTGTCCTAAGGAGAAATAAACACTCAGTGGCTGCTGACACCCAGAGAGGACTTGGCAAAGGAAGGTCTACGTCCTTTACATTGGCATGTTTTGCCTGACATTCCGAAAGCCCCTTTCATCAGTTCAAAGTCGATGTGGATACCTGGAAAAATCAATCTACAATACACTGTGTTTCATCATGAAATCATTCATACATTTCATATTTGTAGCTGATAGCTTGTGCAATAACGGAAGGAAGTCAGGTGGTGTCTAACAGCACCTCTATGTGCGACAGGAATTCGGCTTCCTGTATTTTGGAGACAAACATAGGCGATCTTCTTAGTTTGCATTGCCACTCCCTGAAATGATTTCTCTTGAGAGCGATTGGCAGTAGAGGGAGGCTTTCAACACTGGCGTCTGTGGCGCTGATGGTGATGGGCTGTCATGCGTTGCCATGGAGAGAGACAAGACACTCACAGCTCCTTTGCAGTAGAGGCGGATCTTCCCAGATGGGGTGCGCATGATGACTGACATCCTCTTCCGCACACTGTGCGAGAAGAAGGAGATTGGGAGGGAGTGAGAGAAGGGGGAAGATTAATAGCGATATCACATCACAAGGTGTTACAGCCACGAGAGCAAATGATCTCACACAATGTGCTAACAAGATCCTTCTAATATTAGAAACCACAGAAGTGTTATTTTACTTGTACGAATATGATTCATAAGGGCTATTGGATGATGATGATGATAACGACCATGATACACATTCCTTCTTCAGCACTCAAAACAAATATTTGTGTGTCCTGTTCAGATTAATCAGATGTCGCCATAATAACAAATAAAAGGGAGTCATACCTTGTAAACTCCAGCACATGAAGCAGCTCATACCTCTCCTCCGTTCCAGGCTAAATTCAAAAGAAACAGACGTCAGCAAAGAGACACGCTTGAACTCCCGTCCACTTCCGAGAGCAGCCTGAACCACCCCTGCAGCCTCCTCCAGTCAGTCTTAATTGCACCTAAAATGTACTTATCAGCTGTCGGCACAGAGCCGATGTTGAGAAAATAACAAGGTAAAATTTAATTAACTTCCTTAATTATACAGTGATGGCACAGATGCTGGGAGCTGTAGGCCTAATAAAGCTTAGGAAATTGGATAAACGTCTTAGAGACAAGATGTGCTCAGCAGACAGAAAAGAGTGTAAATGTCTTTGGCCTTTCTGCCTCAGAGTGTGATCACCGGGTTCACCAATTAAAGGAACAACAGGATGTGTGACCTAAGCTTCGGAGAGGACACACAGTACGTCAGCTCAGGCTATAACAGCAGATATGTGTTTGTCATTTTCGCCTCTGGTTCAATGTAAATCTCCTCTGCGTGGTACAGAAATGAAGGAGAGTCAGCTTTCTGGACACCACACAAAATTGTTTAAAAGTGTTTATTTTGAATGATTTGAGAAAAATAAACTTTTGCGCACGGACTTTGTCCATCATCATATTTATATCTGCAGCTGGACTTGGTGTAAGGTGCTACATGTAACATAAAATAAAGACATTAAAGGAAACTCTTAAGTATAAACGATGCACACAGAAATAAAGATAATATAATAAAATAGGCTAGAATAAAAATTACAGTATATACAAATGTGCTCTTTAGTCCACAGCAGGGGTTTTGGGGTTTTTTTTGTGGTCAACTATCAACTATCTGTTCATATTTTCTAGTCCCATCGAACAGTCCGGAAAACAATAGTTTGTTTTCACGAAACTGTGAGTAAACTTAAACTTACAGTTTCCACAATGACGCTGTCGGGGGTTCGACCAGAAAACACAAAACCCAGGTTTCGTGCGGCTCTCACCAGAGCTCCCTCATCTTGGAAATACAAGCAAAGGAAAACTAAATGTCAAATCTGCACACAGCCAAGATAACACGAAATAATACGATATCTGAACCTGACATTTATATTCTTGACACTGTTTATCTCAGCATGTTCTCACAATGAGAGCGAGAGAGAGCCGAGCACCAGGTAGATGAAGCTGCAGCTTCTATGCGGATGCTGCGGGGCAAGAAAACGCTCTCTGCTTGTTTTTTTACAGTTCACTAACCGCCTTTCTCTTCCGAGCTGTTCCCAAAGCTCTAGAAGACCATGACTGTTTTCAGCACAGGCAAGAGATAAAGGCACCAGATCTCATACTAAAAACAGTCACATGAAGTGGATTGTGTTACTCTCAAAGTGGGTGACATCCCAAAGCTGCCACAAAATAACACTAAACTCTGATTTCCATGCAACCACACGTCTTTCTATACAATAGATTGAGGTAATTTCAGCACAGCGATGTACCTGGAGATGCTGCCTGATAGGTGATGTTTCCGTCAGTGCGCTCGGGGACTGCAGTGTGGCAGATGGCCATCATGGTCATGAACTCCAGGATGACGGGAGCTGTAGGCTACAGGAAGTAGAGAGGGCACTTTGACTTCTGGGGTTCTTTATAAAGCGTGTCACAACAAAACAAGATGAAAACTACAGAGACCTTGCTGATTGGAGGACAGAGCAGAGAGTTGGGTTTGACAGACTTCAACAAACCTGTGTGAGTCACTGCGGGTGCTCTTGTGACAGATGACTCACACATCCGATTCGCTGTCGTTACATGTGCAGAATATTAAGTCACAAAAAAAAGAGAGAGAAAAAAACCCAACAGCTAAGTAAACTGTCAGAGGTAATTCACAGCATTTATTTAAACCACTAATGGAAGCATGTGAGCTCAGACATTTCGTCATTGGTTTTGTCCACCAAGCTGCGGCTGCACATGAAAGGTGAAAGGTGTAGTGGCTTTCCTCGCGACTGACCTTTTACAGAATGCTAATTGTGCACCACATGTCAATCAGTGACATTTGAGCAAAATAACTCTGTAAACCAAACTCACTTCATGGCAGCAGACCATTACATTGCTCAGCACAGGGTCAACAAGCAATGTTTAACACCACTTAATCAGCTCATCAGCTCAAAGGATGTGCACAATAATCACATCAAAGGTGGGTTCCGCTGATGTGGCCCTGTTCTTTTGTGCATCTGTCGGACAGGAACCGAGCCACAAGATCCATCTTTCTTCAGCGAGTCATAATTCCATCCCAAACGTGGGGTCAGACGAATGATTGCTGGTTAAAACATGATCCCATTGATGTTTGAGCAATAAGCCAAATCCAAACTGAGAGCATGTTACAACAAAGAGGGGAAACACAGCATCAATGGGACAGGCATCTGCAGAGGCTCCTGTGTGAGGCTGCAGGACCTCGTGGCCGTAGCTGATGAAGAGATATCAGCTGTTATGTATCCGTTAAAATCACATTCCCTCTATTTAGAATGAAAAATAAAAAATTGTTCTGCTTCTCGAGCAGGTGGGAATGCAGGTCATACAGACACAATTATCATGTTGCAGGATGAATCGTTGACCATGGATTTCTTAAGAGAATGAGTGTCTTTCTTCCCTCCTCAAACAAAAGGCTGTGCACACATGGACATTATTATTACATTTGCTTGTACTGCTGCCCATGGCAACTCTACTGAGAGCTCTGTAACAAAAGCGAGGAAATGAATGGGTGGGGGTGGGGGGGGGCGCAAATCAAAGGGCCTCTTGTAAATGAACGACACAAGGACGATTATAGCCCAGGTGACCATGAGAGCCCTCGCTGCCTCCTCACTGCATGCTGATCTGCTTTGGGTTGACAGGTATTATCTGATGGTGTCTATCTGCATCTGGGAGACACTTTTAGACACAGTGAGGACATTTTCGGACAATTGACATGGTAAGGATGAAGGTTAAGCCTGAATTGAACTTAGCAAAAGGGGAATACATATATATACCATATTTATTATGTATTGTTTATTTAGTTATATTTTATATAACACAAATACAAATAAAAGATATAAATAAAGGGAAAAAGAGAAAATCACAAAACTTAAATGAAAAGACACACACTGACTCCTGCGTTATCTCTGTCATGGCAGAGTGACGGATACTCGTCAACTCTGACGTGGTCAGTGTGTAAGAGGTTGAAGGTTAAGAGGAAAATAGAGCAGACACAAGCAAATACCCAATAGGTCTGAGTTATCTGGGAAGATGGAGAACTTGTCCAGTGACTCAAGAAAACAAGAAAAGGCCCAGAGGGGATGTTTATTTTTGTAAACGCTGTTAATTCCATTCTCCAGTCTGCCACCAACCCTTAACACTGTATCAACACCACTCTCACAAATAGCTCGCAGCGAAGAGAAACTGTTAATGATAAGGATTAGTAATGTTTGAGGAAGAGGCATGCTGACGGCCTTACTGACTTCGACTGCCAGAACATAAGGTGTGACACAAACACCTACACTTAGTATGCACACCAGACTATAGCTCTGGTTAGCTGGTTAATCTCAATTGCCCATAGATGTGAATGTGAGTGTGAATGGTTGTCTGTCCTTCATGCGGCCCCGATGAGCTGCTGATTTGTCCAGGTTGTACCATGACGTTCACCCGTTGACAGCTGGGATCGGCGTGACCCATAACCAGAGCAAGCGGAAGAAGATTAATGAACGAATGAATAAATGGTACAATATTAATTGCAGGAGAATATTTCACAGGATTGAAAATCAAAGAGAGAGACATGTTGAAAATGTGTGACTGTGATTTCTTTCCTTTTTCACTCCATATCCAACTCAAGGCAGAGATACAGTGGAAGCGTCTATGGTGTGTAACAGCTAACGGCTAACAGCTGGTGATCACGGCCATTCAAGTCAGAGTCAGAGTGTTCAGCACCGTCTCTGGAGCGATCGTCTCAGTCGCCCCACTGAAAATAGGATTTCTTTCTATTTCGGTGAGCAGCTGTGGCTGAGACGCGTCAATTTACACAGAGCAGATCACTTAGACAAGAAGTCTCACACAATCCAAGACTGCGAATCCAGGTGATTTTCAAAATGCAAAAATCAAATTTTCAAAATGGAACACCGAAACGTCACAATGCATGTGTAGGAGAGCCACAGGTACGTCAGACAGGATATAAGTCATGGACGAGAAAAGATTTATTCGAGAAGTTTGAAACCTCTACGTTTTGATGTCTTAAAAAATAAGTAATTTAACATTTTGATTTCCCATGGTTGAATCCATGGTGGCGAAAGCTGATGAAACTGAAACGTCAGTCAGGAAATGGAGCCTCGCTCTTGTTTGTTGTTGTTGTTTATACATGCTGACTCGTGACTTTTGTCCACCCTCATTGTCTGACGGTACTCGTCGGGCATTCTAGCTGCACTGCCTGAACGCTCCTGGTGTGAAGTGAGCTCGCGCTGACAACAGAGGAGAGATGGAGCCGTTACGTAGCCCAGACGCCTCCAGTTGAACTCTTGTCTAACAACAGGGACACACCCAGACAAAGTTGAGTGGTGTCTGAAAATAACACAAATATTTTAGGTGTAAGTTAGTTGTAGTGGGCTGTATAGATACACAATAAACACAACATGAATGGATACAATAAATGGTCTGAACGTGAGATCCATTCAAACACAAACAATGGTCCAGAAAACCAACAATCTGAACACCCACTCAGCTCAGCTACTTGATGTAATTGTAGTGAATATGTCATTCTGTCTCCATCACCCTGATCTGCAGCTGAGTGAATTTATCACAGTCGTAACAGTGTCCTTACAGCAGCCTCCTCCTCCTCTCTTGACAACATATTGATGGGCTAGTTTAAAATGAAAAACCTGTTTGTTTTATTGAGCTTTTTTTTGGTACAACCCAACATTACAAATTACAAATGTCTTCATCGACTTTGCTGTCTTCACAATCCAGGCCCCTCTGTCCTTCGACCCTCAAGCACGGTGACAACACACAGAAACATGAGGAAGAGCCACAAAAAGAGGGACGCACACACGAGCAATCTTGCTGGGTTCATTCTTGGAAACTGGACTTTTAGCTGCCTATGTTAACTGAGATACCATAACCTGGATGACTGAGAATGTTCACAGACACACACCAGCAATAGAAACATAGATAATGGGAATACTGAGGAGTGAAGAAAGGAGATGCAGATTCAAAAAGTCTAAAAAAAGTCATGCTCTATTCATTGCACTATTACACAACTATGTCCTATTAGTTATACCATGTATAACACGTGTATTGTGTATATCATTGACATTATGTGTATATTTCATTCATTATTTTATGTTACACACTGTCCTCTTGCTACTGTGACACTGTGAATTTCCCCATTGTGGGACGAATAAAGGAAATCTTAAATCTTAAGTCATGCAGAAATGATCAAAGTACTCTTACAACTACCACATATTTGTGTTCCCTTGGTGTAATTGCTGGAGTAATCTGTGGAGTTCCCCACAGTGGATAAACAAATGAGTGAGTCTTCATCCTGTCAGAAGCAGCTAATTAGTCTGTTTGCCTGCCTGACGTTCATTACAATGTCCTGTGAGAAAACACAACCCCTCAATGCGATCTGAATCAAACTGATAGAAGAAGCAAATTCCAGATCAGAGTCCAGATCACACAATAGGTAGCATGTCATCACAGACACAAGCAAACGCACAGCGACTGTAGTGCTAGGATCCTCTTTAAACAACGACACATCCAGCAAATGCACACAATTAGATTCAAAAACCTTCTCCATTTGGTCCTGAACAGCAGGCGGGCGGCGGGGAACCCGGACATTACTTACGTGATTGCTTTGGAGGTTTTCCAGCAAGCTGGGGTCAGTAAATCCGGCCTCTTCTGATGAATGTGTGCTGTGCCTGGAAAGAAGGGACAGAGAATTATACAAAGACACGTGCACACACAAAATGAAATGCACTGGAACACCAGATAGAACTGTGACAACAGGCGAGAACATGTTGTCCTGACGAACTATTGAGGGACAAACTGTGAACAGGTCCACATAAATTAGAATAAAATAATGCATTAAAAAACAGTTTTATAGTCTGTTTCCATGGGAACAGGTGAATGTCAGGTCCAATCATAATACTAAAACAAATCATGTTTACCTATGCGGGGTGTTTATGTGAACAGAGCTGTTTTTTAAAATCTATGTCCCTTGTCCCTGACAAGACTTGAGCGGATGTTGGAACGATTTCAACATTTTTCTGACTGCTCACTGGTTCACAGTGAACTTCCAGTCACTGAAGATATTTAGTTTCCTATTGCAAATGACCATAAAAGCCAATGTACTGTGATGTACTGTAGCACTTTTTGTTAGGAAAATATGTCAATCAGCCGTCTCATGTCACCACAGGGCAGCTTTGCTCCATGACAGCAGCATTGACAAGAGCATCTGCAGGGTAAACACAATGCAAATTCTAGTCTCCTGAGTGTTGGTGTTGTCATGTTCCCTGTGACTGCTTGGGAAAGTGTCCAGAGACAGTGGCAGTACATTCGCTGGGATAGCTTTACCTTGGAATGGGACTTTTATTATTTCATGCTGAATCGTGAACCCATGCTCATTCATTTATTCATTTTCTCCTCATATATCAGATTCCCTTTAGTCACTGCCATAAATAATAAAAAGTGTCCTGTTCGCTTCAGAAATTACACAATGCCAGAGGAACACAACAGGCAGGCTGTATTTCCAGCAGCTAAAACAACATTATTACTCTCACACAAATCAAAGGAGAGGCGTGAAAAATTTATGGAAATACAACTTGTTTCCGATACTTGCACGAGAATATTTCTTTTTCAAGGAAGATTCCGCTGAAACATTCATGCTGAACTACATGTGGTTTGCAGGACAGTTTTTCAGTGATGGAAGAAAGGATGCTGCTATCTATGCAGCAGTGGCTTGCAGGAACGATTCTGTGCGTAGCTGCCAGTCATTCCCCAGCTGTCCAGTGCGGATCGATAGGTGATTCTGTGATAAACAGCATCCATAGATCAGGGAGACAGCAGCTTTGTGCACTAGAGCTTGATAGAAATGAAATGTTGCTGAAGCTGCCATTGGAACTGTAAGTCTTTTCAATCCCATAAGACACACTCTTCACATCCCTAAGAGGCAACCAGCCAGCCATTTTGGCAACACTCCCTTGTACGGTTCAGAAAATACAGGCTTGGGTGGGGGTAAAAAGACTGGAATGCAATCAAACATCAGGGCAGAAGTCGAGATTGTGTTACACCTACATAGATCCTCTGGAGGTTTGCTTTATCTATCACACTCAGAGGATTTATGAAAGTATGTCAAAGAACAATCAGGGAATTAAGTCAACACTTTTTATTGCACACAGCAGAATCTTTGATGTCTTCAGTTCTGCAGCTCACAGCCAATGTCCTAGTTCTTCATGTGTCTGTGTATCTTCTCTTCAGGCGACTTCCAAATCCATGAAATAAAACTGCCACAGCAAAGACTGAATACGATTCAGTTCCTAGATCCATTGAGTCACGAATGCTCAAGCTCACTCTACTGCAGCGGAAGCACCTCTTGCCATGTTGATTGTCTTGATGAAATTTTTAAAGGCACCAGGCCAAGCGTGGAGGTCAGTTATTGATCATCTGCCAGCTCACAGAGGTCCCGTCACTATGGGAACGAGGCTGTTCACAGTCAATAGCTGTGGACAGATTAAACCTGTGATACACAGTGGACTGAGCCCGACAGCCTGCAGCAGCACAAACTAATGAATTTATAACCGACCTGTGCCAACACAGCAGCACACATGAGCTTTATTTTCTATGAGGCTCACTTCGAATAAAAATACGGGAATGATAGTTTCATGCCTTATGTTTATGAACAAGCTAATGCTAACCATTTGCGTATGTGTGATGTGTGGAATTGTGTTAGAAGCACCTCCATGCAATAATTTATTTTAGAATGAGAGAAAAGTGAAGAAAAGACTCCTTTGGAGGCTGAGATAGTAATTTAAAGCAGCAAGATTCCACAGCTTGGCATCCTCCATGCAAAATGAATCAAACACAGGCATGCTGTCATGGCCAGTAATAACACTATGGGAGACAGATCTTAGAAGAAGCACTGTAAATGGAAGAGAGAGGAAGAAAGAGTGGGCGTGTAGCTTGTAGCATCCACCTTCAGTGTTGTTTTGATGTAACAGCTTCAGCCTCAACACAAAGAACAGTGGTGACCCACAAATGCGCATAATAGATGCTGGATCCATTTTAAAGAGGTTCTTTCATTTCACAGACAGAAAGACTGAGTCACAACACACGTACTGTACGTCTCAATATTACTGGCTGCACATAGAAGATGCAACATTCAAACACTGCATTGTGGTCAAAGGCACGGTTGCTACAAGGCAGGGCAGCAGCGCTACATCACAGAAGCAGAGAGCGAAACCATTTCACACCCAGACGTCTTACCAGTCGTCCTCCGCACAAATACCCTCCTCAGCCTCAGAAACGTGACTGTTGGAGCGAAGGTGGACAAAGTATTATCTAGTTGTTAACATAGTGTGTCATTGTGCAGGCACCAGGGCTGGGTCATGGGTTTTTATCATGGGACTGTTTATGAATGGGAGAGGTCAGATGTCAGGAAGGACTGCAGCAAAGGTGTGGGTGATAGAAGCCAGTTATTAGTTCATATGGTCAATATCAAGAGAGACTCAATCAAGAGATACATAGATGCATGTGAAGAAGACCTGACAAACACTGACAGACAGCAGCAAAGCAACTACTGCAGTTGTAATTCATATAAAACAAGATTGTTGGTGTCCTTAAATGCAAACTTAAGCCCTAACTGTAATTTTTAGTTGCTCTTTATGATAGATAGACAGACGGATAGATAGATTTTTTTAAATTCTAAATTCCAATTGTTTATAAAAAGTATTTTCCTAAATATTATTTATGTTATCTACATTTGTATGCACCCATCCCCATAAATTTGCACTTGCATTGGGTTGTAGGGGGGCTGCATATCTCACTGTTCAGCACTTACATTTTTTAATTTGTAAAAAAGATTTTATGGAAATATTGATTGATTGATTTAAAAATATACACGGGACTTACAAGTTAATGAGAGCAAGTTTTGTTTTGATATTAACCAATTAAATTGTATATTATTTTCTTTTTTTCAAATCATTAAAACCTTTTAAGTAAAACGCAGAATGTGACTTGTAGAAAATACAATTATTTAGCAGCATAGGGTGCTGGATTCATCCAGCAAATACAAGAGATGTAGGAAAACACAAAGTGATGAGACCATTAGGCACCAGCACAAAGCTTAATTTGAGGTTATCACATATTACAATAATAATACTACACAAAATTGTGTAGTTTTATGAACATGTATATAGGGCTTCTTTTGGAAATAACTGCTGTAATTTATGTTGCTATCCTGCACATTTTTGACCGGGGGGGGGAGTAATTATCTCCAGCTGTGCTCAGAGATGACAGCGTAGAGAAATGAGCCTTTACACATCTCTTCTCAGACACTAACAATGGTGCAGGGTTTTGTTCTCTGTAACAGGTGTCAAGAAGACAAGCTCCATTGAACATTATGATTTACAGTATATTGAGATTCTTTCTATGTTTCAGTAGGAAGACACTGTTGTTGGTGGCTCTGAAAATAAGCAAGTAAAGGCAGGTCCAATGAGCAGCGTGTACATATGCTGTTAAGCTGAAATGCGAAGTCTCCGATGGCGATTTAGTTTCAAAGACAATAGATCGGGACAAGGTTTGTGTACTTCAGAATATCTGTAGAATATACTCCTAAATCCAAACTAATAAGACCCAGGAAGGTTCTGGGACTTTCTCACATAAAGAGTATCTCTCCTTGAGATTTGGATTCCATTCTAGTGGAATTAATTAATGTCTTATCCCTCGGGGGAATTTATTAATTACATCATCGCTTCATTTGCAGAGAGGAACACGTGCAGGCAGCAGTGTGTGTGAGTGTGTGCGTGTGTGTGTGTGTGTCATAACTTCATACATGCATGTTGCAAAGTGTTGGATGGTATCTTTCATTCATTTGAACAATGTCAATTCTTTGACAGGTGTATAGCGCTTAATCCAAATTTAAGCCCTGAATCGTCTGTCGTTTATAATTCAATATAAATATCATGCTTTGCATGTATGTTTAATTATTGGATTTTTTATTTATTAATCAAATGGTAAAATAATAAAAGGAGGAAGGTCCAGTCAAATTACATTCAGTATAACAAGTGTATTTCAGCTTTTCTTTGCTGTTAATAGAAGCAAATGTTCAGTATTTATTATGTCCTTCACATTTTATCTATTATTGATGAGGTAAATAAGAGGAAAGGGGCACAGCAACAAGTGGTGCAAACTGCCCCTAGTAAGGAACCCTCATAACTCTTATCTTAAAAGCCCGGAGGAGGAAGAAGAGCGTGCCAAAGTAGAGCATCATCAAAATATCCTCATCTCGTTTGAACTAGTCTTTCCCCCTACTGCTATGAAGCACCTATCCATATTCATCAGGCACATGAGAAGGAGTCCTTCTTTCAGAGAAATTAACAGGATATATCTCTGCTAGAGATGAAGGAGAACTGCTGCCTCTTTTAATGTTTTGTAAGCAATTGAATTAGGTCAAGTATGACTGTTGCCCCCCTGCACAGCCTTCAGTGGCCCAAGATACATACGTATTATCCCTTCATACTCGTTCCTTCACAACCTGGGAGACGATCCATTGGGTGAGTGAGAGCTTTGGTACAGAGACTGCAGATAAAATGTGCCTCCTGCCTGCACTTCATCAATCACGCTTTTAATTGAATCCTAATGGGATTAATCATGTACTTTCACGCCTACACTTGGTACATTTTGTAATGATACTCCCTCTTATTTTGCAACCACTGGGGCTAATTTTCTGTGCATTCAAATGAAATTAGGTGTTACCAGTGGAATAAAACATTAAAAAGCTCATTTAAATGCAACAAAATATGTTTTTTTTGTCACTGGAGGGGTGGAATTCGACATTACGGATTTTGCGTGAAGACAATTGCAAAGGACCTTGCAGGAAAACACAAACATCTCCAAATGACAAACAGAAGCCTGGGGAAGGAGAGAGTAAAGTGCCTTTGCTCACAAATGTCTGGCCACCTTTTATTTATAGTTTATGTTGAGAGGAGCACTGATGTAGCTGCTAATGAGAGGGAGAGGGAGGAGAGGGAAACGCCAGATGTACTATGATGCACAGTCTGCATTATTGAAGGTGAAGGGGGAGGCTACGCGAGAGAAAGCGAGCACTTGAAGAGAAAAGGGAAGGAGACACATACCCATAGGCCACACCGGCAATGGTGCATTTTTTGAACTGCATAACATTGCAGGTCAAGGTCCCCGTCTTGTCAGAGAAAATGTATTTCACCTGCACAGAATGAAAATATGACATTACTGAAAGGAGAAACCTGCTTCTATGGCTGCACACGATTGTTTAGTAGGATGGGATAATTCAGAGCATCAGTCCAAAATGCATTTCATTACCTGGCCTAGTTCTTCATTCAGATTTGAGGTGCGAGCCATCGCGGGCGTATTGGTCGGCTCATAGATCATGTCAGTGTCCTGGAATCATCAGATGTCAGATCTATTTGTTGCTACACATACAACACACCAAAGTGTACTTCACCTCAGTAGTGGAAGTAAGAAAACAAAAAAGGACATCTGATGGCCCACCTCAGTGTGCACAGAGGAAAACAGAATCAACCCAGGCTGCGGGATGAGAAATCAACTGAGCGTTGTTCTAAATGTTGCTGAAGAGTCCTTTCAAGGGTTTTCGTTTAGGATTTCATTTAATTAATAACAGGCTTAAAATAAATTTGTGATGTATTCCTTCTTCTCGTGTTGATGCCCTGTGCTACCCCACATCAACTGGAACGGCTTTAAAAACTTCTCTCTGTGCCAGTCAAGAAGGAGGGAGGTTCAGCGTGGCTAACAACCACATGTTTATGCACCACACACGTATGGTGTCCCCCAGGGGTTGCTTTTGGGACCAATTTATTTTCTCATTACATGCTTCCCCTGATATGAGACAGAGCTAAGCAGAGAGCTGCCAAACTGAGCAGCTGATCTCCCGTACAGTTGTATCAAACGCACATGAAATGCTTGTTATTTTCAGATCTACTTTACATATCTCTCATATTATATTCGTATCGTTTGGATACAGCACACTTACTGTGTGACTTCATTCTACAGGGACAACAATTTGCTTAATACTATTCTGTCTGATATTTCATATCACTAGTCTGGTGGCCTGTGAATGGCAGGGTCATACCTTGTGGTCCTAACTTACACTGGTGAAGAAGATTTGTTGACATTTGCTCACCCAGTTAATGAAAAAGGCTTGGATGAACTTGATAACCTCCAGTGTGACCAGGAGACTGATGGGGATCAGGTTGTTGAACAGGATGATGAAGGTGAGGAAGTTGAGGCCAAAGTTAGCTGCCCCGCCATCTATCAGGGGACGAGTTTTGGATAAAGGGAGTGACACACAGTAGATGCATCAGTACGTGTTCATGAATAGAATTTGGTTAAATGAAAATGTCCAAAGCTACTTCCAGCCAATGAGCAATGTTATCCCCACCCAGAGAGAATTGTTGGGATAACATTGTGCATTAGTTGGAATTACTCAATTCTTCCACCCAACCTTGTGTTTTTGTAACTGAACCGATTAGCAATCCAATTTAATGTCCCCAAAGAAGGAGTGAAACGGGACTGAGGTATCTCAAATATCATTAGTGTCACAGCAGCAGCCTTGGCATCCAGCATGATCCAGGCAATGAATTCGACAAAGCACTAAGCAAAATGATGCTGGTCCCCAAAAAGCCCCAGACAACTGGCAATGGTCAACATGAAACCCCACTGACACCAAACATGAAAACAGGAGGGATGTGATTTACCTGTCCTCAGATTGCAGGAGGTGCAAAGTGTTACCTTCCTCAACCCAAGCCTTGATCTTAGCATTGCAGTTGAGAGGGTGGGCCCTTTCCCATGACACAACGATTGCAAAACAAAAAGACTGGATGGCACAAACAAGGTGTCGGGATGGAAGCTACTGCTACTGGTACAACACATATAGGGAGGAATACTTTCCAAAAGTGGGGAGGAAGACAAACGGATTGGATGCTCTCAAGACAAAGGAGGGAGATTCAGTCCATAGCACATTCTCAACCAACAAGGAGTGAAAAAGAGTGGGTGGATTAGGCCAGCCAAATGACAATCACTATTTTACTTTAACAGCAGGCAGCTTGTTATGTGCCACAAATTCTTGGATGGCTCAGTAGAGTCGTTACAAAACAAAAAACAAACCATACCATAGCATGACATGCAGTCACACAAATGCATGTTCTCATATGTACATAATTGTATAATAACAATGTAAGGCAAGTAAAAGATGTAATCTATCCATATAATGTATACACAGCACGCTGTTGCACTGTAAATTGTTCAGGTTATGACACATTATGACAAATGCAGAATTATTGTAGGACATGTAACATGTATTTTAATTATTAATTATTATTTTTCCCCTCAATCTGCATTCTGTTGTCACAATGTATGCTATGTGAAAACCAGTCAGTCAGCACCCTGTGACCGGTCAAAGTCAAATTAATTATTCACCACGCATGCACAACCCCATGCTTCTGTGACATACGAGTCTGTGTGCTGTTGTGTAGTGGGCTAATGCTTTTGTTCATGTCTTCATTTGTCTTCCAGATATGGTGCTGTTAAGTAAATGGAGTATTTTTGTTTTAATTTGACAAACTTCCCACCCCTCTCTTTTGCCACAGGCCGGACAATATGCACTGGACAGAGTCTCAACCTCTCCTTACAGAAGAACAATCAGTCTCAAGATGGACGCCTGTTTTATGACTTACACTGCCCTGATTTGTTTGATCAATTTCCTTTCACATGTGGGTTTGAATGCCATTAAGGACATTCTTATACCCCTCACCATAGAAGCCAATGCAACACCACATTGTGGGGAGAGTGTAAGTCGTAATACAAGTTGAAATTGACTGGGGCACAACCTCTCCTTCACAGGCCTATCAGGATACAGAGTAATGGCCACGACACCACGATAATCACTTTGCATACCACGCTCAGAGCTTCATCGCCGCAGACTGACGGCTGATTTATTTGCACAATCTAACTGCTCTAAATGTCTTGAGAATACACAGAAAATGGCACCTCCTGCCCCCCTTTCTCCACACAAGAAAAGAAGGCGGCGGAGGCATTTAGAAAATGTCAGCTCTTGCCCCTTGGGGTGCGCCACATGTTGTGTTGACGCGATAAACATGTATGAGCCTCCTGCTATGAAAAGCTTTCTGGGAACAACCTAATCTCACGGGCAGCAACAGTACATGATGGTATTTGTTTCTTTCAAATGAATGAGTAAAGATGAGGGTCTGACACCTGGCAATTGCAAAGAGTTTAACGTGGCACCAAAAACATGGAGGAAAAGTGAGACAGTGTTTGCATCAGGCACTGAAAATAACTAGACGGAGGTATAGGAGCTGAAGGG
The DNA here is from genome assembly GCA_037832705.1 of Centriscus cristatus. Lineage (NCBI taxonomy): Eukaryota > Metazoa > Chordata > Actinopteri > Syngnathiformes > Centriscidae > Centriscus > Centriscus cristatus. The sequence goes on along the minus strand of JBBMJM010000015.1, from coordinate 1,594,156 downwards.
GAAAACCCATTGTTGGATCCCTGGTATGTGCTTGTCCATGGCATGGCCCATACAAAGTAGGGCAGCCATATAGGGGGCGGAGGGTAGGGGGCCTCATTTGCTTAGCAAGGGCAGAGCTTCAGTAAGGGGTTAGTAAGGGAGGGTCATTCACGGATGGCCAAGGCTTTTAAATGGTTGTTACCTGGAGCTGTTAAAAAAACAACAACAAAGAAAACAACAAAATCAAACAGAACATTAGAAAGGAACAAAAAAGTACAGCAGCGCAGTGATATTCAACCATTTCTTTCTTCATTCCTTCTCATCCACAACACATCTATGCATGTCACAGTTGGCTCAGTTAACAGGGAATTCCCTTATTCCCACATATTTCACTTGTAGCGCAAAACAGTTTAACTGAAGCAACATAAAAAGAAAACAAGACAACACATACCAGCATTTAAGAACTCAAAATGACAAAGAAATAAGCTGATACAAACAAGTGAGATAAAATATGTGGAATAAGAGGTGCAGCATGGGCTGATGGGACTCTTACAGTTGAGATCCATGTACCAGGCATCATTGCCGTACTGGTACTTCCAGATGGTTTGTCCGATGGAGCAGACCAGAGAGATGGCCAGCAGACAGCCAAACAGCACAAGAATCTGAAAATTTGTGATGCGCTCCACATTGGACAGCTTCAAAGGAGGCCGGGTGGAATTCTGGGTAACACATGACAACACGGTTGTGGTGAGAACATGCTCCCAGAAACAACATTTCTTCCAAACATTTCAACATCCAACATTTCTTGCCAAATGAAACGGTGTGGTCACTCATCCGGACTGACCGTTTTAACTTGGCTTTACCTGCATGAGCTTTGTGTCGTGTCCTGTGTAGACCACCACGCCGTGGACCCACTGGGTGTTTCTTAGCTGGGCGCCTCTGAGTAGAATCTGGTCTGGACCCAGCGGTACTGTGCTGTAGCAAAAGTCAACAAATTCCAATCCAGTCCATTTTTATTCATATAGCACCTTTTAAAAACACAGGGTTACACACTACAAAATTTAAAAAGTACAGTAAATAAATAAAAACAAGTGTTCAAAACACTGAAAATACCTAATAACAGAAAAAGTGCAAGTACTTTTTTTAATCGCAACACAGAAAAAGCACAGTGCTAGTTTAACAGTGACACAAGTTTTGGATTTATTTTGACATCAATTTCTGATTTCTTTTTCTTTTTATGAAGCCTATTTGTCCCTTAATGGATAGCTGCTGTGATGCTGTTCCTGCCTAATGGGCTTTTGAGGAGGTAAGTGTGGCAAATAACCACGCACAGTTCTACATCTTCCCACCTGTGTCCGTCCAGCCGGATGTTCCCAACAAACTCGTACAGATGGCGATTTGGGCACTCGCACTCCATCCGGCCGGAGAGACGCACCAGGCTGTCAATGTCCTTTATGTCCGCGGTCATTTGAAGACCCTGTTAATGAATTTACAGCATTTGTGTCTTCAACATCGATAGGAACCCAATGACTTTATTACTTGCACAATAACTAAGATAATCACCTGTCGGATTTTCAGGTTTGTTTCTCCATCCAGGTTAGATGTTTCGATGTAGCACATGCCCTGTGGTTCACTGTAAGGCAGGTAGAGCAAGCACACATTATATCCAAAATGATGCAATGATTGACGCTAGAGCTAACTAACGCCATTTTACATTCTGTTCTATTTTGGTGCATTAAAGGGAGAATACACTTTTGACGTGCATGTTCAGTCAGTTCACACACGGAGAAACTCTAGACAATAAGAATTTGTCTTACTGATATTTAGCGGCTCTTTTAGCCGTGTTCATTTGTACAAGCAGAGATTATCAGAGAGGATGATCATGACCTGGTGACTAGTGGGAAATGCAGAAACTGAATCATTCACCTCTTCGGCGGCGGTGTGGGGTGCCTGTGCATGAACATTTTAGCATGATGGTACTGAAGCATCCCTGAGATCTATATTTAGCATATTTCACCTCATCTGTCAAGCAGAGCAGTCAGCATGTGGAGCTGATGAGTTATAACTATTCCTTTTGGATCTGACCTAGCTCCAGGAGCTATCACCATGTGTAGGACACTTCTCAGGAAAAACAACAACATAAATTGACTGTTTAACATCACTAATATTGTTGGCACAGACTGCACATACACTTAAAAAGTGGGGAATATTCCCTTTAAGTAAAACAGGTCTTGAAAATCTCACTGGACTACATCAAACTTCAAATGAAGGTTCTACATACAAACCTACACTATTGACAGTGCATCTTTGTTTGGACTACCCCTGAGTTTAGGACAAGTACATCACATAGGGACAAAGAGCAGAGGAGAAGGAAAACACCAAAGAGGGCTGTGAGATGAGCAGGCGAGCATGCCAAGTACAATGAAGAGAGCAGACAAATGGGCCACTGACAGAGTCCGGGCACACGGACAGAGAGAGAGCGTGCATGCCAGTGCTTAAGGTGAGTTGGATCACTGGTTAGCTGCTCTTTGAAAAGCGTGATTTACACAAAGAGTAGGCTGGTCCAAAAACTCACATGGTGGAAGGGATATCAAAAGAGAGATTTAGACACTGTAGCCTGACCACAGTCACTAAGGTGCAAATTTTACTGCTCCCAGTCGTCTAATGTGGGAGCCATTTAAAGGCCTGCTGCAATGGCCCAAAGGAAGAAGCTAAAGCTATGAATGTTTAAATCTGTCGAATGACAGTGAGAGAAAGTCAGCAGAGAATAAAATTCCATGATCGTTATTTCATCATTGAACGCGACAGCATGCAAATTGTCACGGCAAATGAACTGTTGTATTCAGGGCACCATGTAAGCCATGCAAGGATAGAAATATGGAGAACTATCTGCTTCTAAGAAGTGTCAAAGAAGCTCCTGTCCTGGGACATCCGTCAGTCAGAGTATTGTTCCAGCCAAACATTGGAAACAACACAAACCGGCTGCAGACGGTCAATATTACTAAACAATAGAAAGGAGCATGTTCATTGACTGTAGACACAGAAGGAGCAATAGAATGGTTGGAAACGTCTGGTCCCGGTCAGTACACTCAGACCCCATCTCTCTAGTGTCGCTGGTAATGTTGCTGGATTCCTGACCTGGACGACAGAATGACGAGGTCAGCCGGGAGGTGATCCCCATTTGCAGCTCTCACTACTTCCCCAACAGCCACCTGATATTACCAACCACACGCCCGCAGCAGGCGAGAGAGAGAGAAGGTGTGGTAGTTGTGTGGTAGGAAGGGAGAGGATGACAAACAAAAAGAAGAATGGGGCAGGATGTCGGGGGTCGGGGGGGGGGGAAACACAGACAGACAGCAAACACATAAGGGGAGAGAGACAACTGTTTCAGTTCAGGGAGATGAGAGGAGCACAATGATCTGTCCTGTATGATCAGAGGGTACGACTGCTCATCGGTTCTCCTTTTCACAAAACCATTTAGAAAAACAGAACTGCAGGTTTCACTTTCAAGAAAATCTTATTCTGGCAGAAACACAGAATGCAGCACCGGATGAGACTTCCCCGGCTGCTTCGTTTGCAGTTTAACACACAAATATACGGTAACTTAATTAGATCTTTGCCTCAATGGTCAGCTGTTCCAAATGGTTTTGGAAAAGGTGAAGGAGGTCAGAAGCTTTATGTTTGCTAATTCCAAATCACATTACTGTCCCAGATGGAGAAATGATGGTCACCATGCCAACTTTGATCTTCTGTACAGTACATTTATCAGTCATTTAAAATGAAGACTTGAAGACTTGAATGAAGAAACATGTTTTCAGAACATTGCCTATTTGTAATGTCTAACCATCATTTCTCTAGGTGAGAGAGTGTGGGAAGGAAACAAAATGAGACAAGTTCCCCACAGTCTGGCAGCAGGGTGGACTCCTGTACCTGGATGACAAAATGACAGCATCCGCAGGAACGGAATCACTGCCATTTACTTTAATAACATCGCCCACCTCAATCTGCGGAAATAAACCGGTTATTGTTGAGCACTGCCTGCAAAAACAGCACCAATTGAAACGTGAGTTCCATATCTGGGGTACAAATGCCACAGCTGGAAAGAAGAAAAGGTGGGTACATCAAAGTAGTGAAATGCAGATGAGAACACACACACTGGACTGAGTATATTCATCCATTCTTTCAACAACTTCAGTGGAAGAAAGCTTTACAGCGATAGTTTTTCCTACCTCTGTGAGAACTGTTTCAACTGCTTTCTTGTGTTATGTATATATTACGTCTAATTAACCGCGGTCATGAAACTAAAACAAAGTTCTCCAAAACAGCGGAAACACTGAAAAGACAACGGACTATAGAAATTAAGTGGTACAGACATAATTAGTTTCATATAACGCTTAAAGGCCAGTGGCGTCATTATGGTGTGTATATATAAAACTAAAAATATCCACATAATTGAGTTGCTCGTTGAAAGAATGTAAGAACAGAGATCTGGGAGAGAAACTCCTGCTGAAGAATGCATGGTGAAGTTGTACAAGGCATTAATTATTTAAAACTAGCCTTTATAGAGGGGCGTTCTAGTGTATATGTGCAGCAAGGGAACATTCAAACAGCAGTGGAAATCACCGTGATTTCCTGGCTGTAATTCTGTAATTAAAAGTAGAAATCATGGTAAATGTTACTTACAGCAACACTGAGCCACCTAAGATGGTACGTTAGACGGTTTACTTCAGAATGGAAAGTGAAATGTGAGTATCGTGTGTGTGTGTGTGTGTGTGTGTGTGTGTGTGTGTGTGTGTGTGTGTGTGTGTGTGTGTGTGTGTGTGTGTATACAGTTACTCCTGAGAGGCATGAGTCAGGTTATATTGTTCCCGATATGACTGAATGCAGCTTCTAATGGATGAGTCAGTATGAGCAGACGTTCCTCCGTCTAGTGTTTACGTCTCCGCTTTTAGACAAACTCGGCCAGTTGGCAGTGATGTAATGGCACTGTGTGTTGTTTGTCCTCTGACATCTACTTTTAATGAATCTCCACATGGAAACAGAGAGGTCAGTGTGTTTGTGTGTGTCAATAGATGGAAAAAACACCATAATTGGCACATTTCTGGGCCCATACATACCTTCTCCCAGTGCACAATCTCCCAGGCACCATTTCTCAGTACTACGGTGAGTAATGGGCGACGCGGAGGAACGGACAATGAGAAAGCAAGAAAGAAAGCGTAAGAAGCACTTAACAGCTTGTTGATGCTGACAAAACAACATCACTCTTTGAATTTGGACAAATGCAAACAATGCTGTTCTTACAAGAACATAATAATTCAAGTGTCCAGCATTCGGTACCTTGACATTCCTTTTTGTTGACGACACTGTCGGCATTGTGACGTTTCTGTAACAGACACAGTGTTGAAATTTTAGAAAATGAAAAAAAGTACATCAGTCAATCAAATGGAGAGACTAATATCACAGACCTGTCAGGGCATAGAATACTTAGAGGTCAATATTTAGAAGCATTACCGACTTAGAAAAACACTTTGTCCAGGATGTACCTCAGCCAAGGGCAGTGTGTTTTCCTGCTCCTGTTCAACTCTTTCAACAAGTTTTGTGAGAAAAGGGGATTGAAGTTTTAATTTTATGTCACCAAACACTCAGGCAGGACAGATTTTCTACAACATTTACAGTAAAAGGAACAACACAGTGTGCACAACACTGAAAGAGGAATTAATGTCTAAAACACACAGGCTTTTGTTCCTTATTTCATTCCATGCCTTTCATATCCTGCACATGACTCAGAACCTAATTCAGGTATTCAAGGGTTTGTCTGTCTGTCTATTTGTCTCTCTCCCTGTCCCTGTTCACCCCAACTGGTCGAGGCAGAAGGCCATCCACATCTGCCTGGGTTTCTGAGGTTTGTCCTCGCCTCCATCGCTCATATGAACATTGGGTTTCTATTAGAATAGTCTGAATTCTAGATGTCACTCGATAACTGCTGTTGTTGGCGAATACAAAGAAAAGAGCAGCTCAGAATAATGACATCACAGTTTCATTTCACGTCTTCATTGTCACTGTCTCAGTAAGGTATATTATCGCGGTTATCATTACTTACTCAACAATGTACCCAACGTTGTGTGCTATGACATCACAATCCAAATCTGAAGGTTTTCTCATGTCCCACTTGTCTGCTCAACAGTCATGCAATCAACGGTCTTCAACAGCTGATTGTAAGGGACAGCATGTCAACTAGCATCACGCTGACTAATAATGTGTTGCAGTGTCTGTCTCATAAAAGTAACAGCTGATTTCAGTAGAGCCTCCAAAAGCGATATGCTCTGTGGGGGGACATATCCTCTCACTTCTCTCATTAATAATGTGTTTACTTTGGAGGTCCTCTCCAATTTGGGGTGATCCTAATTCAATTTAAAATTCATTTAGGCTAATTCTAGCAGAGCAACTGAAGGTGAAAGTTTGCATCAATATGTGGTTTCTAAGAAGGGATCAGCTCTCCCTGGCCGGGTTTGCCAAGACAACTTGAGGGTCAAATTAGCAAATCTACAGAGGAAACATCTTTTGCATCAAATCATTTCATTCATCACCAAAGACTTGTTTTTTTTCTCAGCTCTGTCCCACATATCTGACAGAGCTTCCTCCTCCTGGTCGTCCACTCCATCTTTTTCAGGCTTCGGCTGAATCAAATTTAACATCACTTTGGCATTCAGTAGTGTAATGAATAGTCTGGCAGTGACATGTGACTTCAGCCTCTCATCAGCTGCACACGTTTTCTCATAAGAGAGGCATTCATTATCTTGGGGAGATCTGTCAGCCACTTTCACTCATCCATGCTACCTGCTCTTGTTGTAAGGGCAGTCCTGTATTTGTGCACGTGTAGTACGAGGGGAATATCATCAGTTACCCTTGGCCTGCATGATGTGGGCAAAATCTGCAATAGATGGTAACTACTGTCTAATGATGAGGTCTAATAATTGTAACATGTCTAAAACATGTTAAACATGTATTATGAGTAGCTTACTGTATGTTCAATGCTGACTGAATGACTAGTCTCTTACTGCCATTACAATGAAAATGTGGTTTATCGGGCAGCACCAGTCACCCTACAAGTTCTCTAATCTTTTAATAGTTTCTTCTGTTCTGATGAGTATGTATCAGGCTTTTCTAGCCTTTGTTGACATGTGAATGTTTCATGCGAACAAGGCTTTAAAATAAACCTTTAATAAGGCGTGGGACACTTCAGTGAAGCGATGCAGAGGTGGGACCTCGCAAACAGTGCCCACGCCCGGCAGACTGTGGAACACGTCATGAACAACTGCCCCGAACACTGACCGAACGGCAACCTGTTTTATTGGCAACCTATCCAGGTACTTTCAGGTACAGGTACAAGTGCACCAAGATAAACTACATGTAAGTTGTGTACTTCGGGCTAGAACGCTGTCGGCTGAGGAGGACCTAAACTATACAGCACAAACAGCCCAGGAGGCCAACAACAAGGTAGGGTGTGTGCTGTAGAGAATGTGCCCATATAGTGCATGATTCATGAAGTCAGGGGTCAACACTGATCTGTCAGGTCAACTTGTGAGAGACAGCGCAATACATGGAATGGACGTGTGTGCAGGTGACCTTCAACCGTAAAGACAGAGTCATCACCACACTGCTCCCATGTTTTTTACAACAGGCTTAGAGGAAAAGTGCTGCGTTGGTCCCCTCAGCACGAGATAGAAGCTAATAGCACAGAGTGACTGTCCACCGGGAGCTGCACAGGGGATCGCATTGCAGAGCCACTGCAACAGAGTTGAACGCAACACTCCCCGACTTGAGTGTACTACTTGTGGACCAAGGCATAAAAGATTCAGAGTAGATTCAACCAAAATAAAACAAATCAACTTTTCATAATAGATGAGCTGCTGCGTCTGTTCAACAGTTCAGAAAAGCTCAAGGGCAAACAGTTGCTTTGTTTTGTCAGTAGTAAGTGCCTTTGTGCATGAGCATTCAGTATATAGGTTAATTGGATGAATGAGTACCGTGGCGGCAGCAGACAGCTGTGACCTCTGAAATGATTGTGTGCATGTCTATCCATGTCTTATTCTGTGTCTATATGTTGGAAAATCTCCTGCTGCGGTCATGTAACCATCACTGCTCCCTCTCTGCACCACAGGGAGTAGTTCAGGTCTCAAAGCGAGTACGAAGAAAGAAACGACATAAGCCTGCACACACACTAAAGTGGCACCAGTGTTATTTAACTTGAATAGAAATCAATATGAAAGTAGAACTGGCTCCACGCTCTCAGTAGCAGACACTGAAGGCACATATTTACCAGATAGAAAGAACAAAAAATGTTGAATTTGTTATAAAGTAAAAAGAGGCTGAGAAAGTCAACTCATCCTTTATCAAATATTCCTATCATATGCTAATTTTTTTTATTATTATCATTATTATCTGTAAGCGTTGTTAATTGGGGATAAAATGTACACTGAATGTCAGCTCTGACAAAATTTACCCTGTTCTCTGTGATTGGGCTCTTACTGAGACCGTGCACAGAACAACACCCACGAGCAGTAAATCATCTGCATCACGAAGCATATGAGCTTCACATGTACAAATACAGTCCTCTGAGCAGGGGGGTGGGATGAGTTGTTTCTCAGCAGACACTTCAAATCTTGGCTCCACTTGCATTTGTAGACAGCCATACTTTACATTCCAGACCATTTGATTCTTAAAATCCCAATACCTAGAGTTGGGATTTCTAGTAATAAAGTCATGACAAGAGTAAATCCCATTCATACAATATAGAAAAAAGGTCTCTATATACACAAACAAACAAACAAATAAATATGTGTAATATTAATAAATAAACATTAGTAAAAAAGGAAACACCCTTCCAGTTATATCAAACATGAGTGGGAGTTTGTCTTACCAGATCCTCAATGACCTCCTTGACAGCGGCCACGACCAGGATGAAGAGCAGCGGCACCAGTGTTGTCCACCGACCAGTGGGTGAAACATCTGGGATTTGCTGAATAAAGGTAAGATAAAATAAACAATTATTATTATATAATATACATTATATGGGTATACATCTACTATCACTCATTAACAATGATTCTGGAGAAAATTAGACATGGACATGTTCGTCTGCATGTTTTTACTAACACAAAATGGAGTTGTGGGAGTCATCTACGTCATTAGCTGAGTTTTACAAAGAACATTTGACATAAAACTAAATGGGAACTAAAGTAGAAATTGATTCTGTAAGAGATTACAACCACAAAACGTTACAGGCACGTGTTAGCCAAGCAAGGGAGGAGCTACTATCTGCTGGAGCTTAAAGGAAACGTGAAGATTTCTCCTTTCCCTCATCTGCATAGATGTTTTATTCAAGGTTGCAACATAGACAGGGCAGGTAATGAAGATTCACTGGCTGCTTTTCAAAGCAGCATCTTCAAGGTCGCTGCAAAGAGCCCTTTCCCTTCCTCAAAGCCTGCGTTAAGCTCCTGTCTGCCGGGGTATAGGTAAAAACAGAGGCACAGTCGTGTGAAACACTCCTGCTCCCTGTATTTTCATCTTTGAACAACTGAGATATAGATTTAGGCTCGCGCTCTGGACCACGTCTGGACCAATAATAATGAGTGTTGAGGCATTAACTGTGCTTAGAAGGGATCGGTGTTGACCGTAAACTTCCTAAGGCCTGGAATGTCAGTGCTATTTGTTCTATTAGCAATCACATAATTTTGTTTCGTTTCAGTTTTTTATCAGGGTGCATTTATACTTTTCCAACAGCAGAAAAGGCCATCCATCCATCCATCCATCCATCCATCCATCCATCCGCACATGGAAGCCTGAAGCAGATGCTTATCTTTATTTCAACAGGGTTATTCAACTTGTAGTTTCAGATATTTTATCCAAGCCTCTTTTCACACCGAGTTAAAGAAAAATGTTGCCATACGTCAGAGTCGTGGCACATGAACACAGAATGTTGTGTCATCATGTGAGATGATGTTAAGTTTGTTGAAGGCAAGGTAGTTGCTGCAGGCAAATGTAGTTTCCTTTTTATAGAAGCCAACATAGAATTACATGTATTATTCATTGTGATGATATATCAGCGTGTGTGTGTGTGTGTGTGTGTGTGTGTGTGTGTGTGTGTGTGTGTGTGTGTGTGTGTGTGTGTGTGTGTGT
>JBBMJM010000015.1:1502225-1521381 GCA_037832705.1 Centriscus cristatus | reverse complement strand
TGTGTGTGTGTGTGTGTGTGTGTTGGAGGGAGTCACTGCACCACACACATGGAGCTGCGCGGGGTGTTGACTGTCCTGGCCACGGTGTCCTGACTGTAGTTTACAATGTCTGCTTTCACCACGTGCTGCAAAGAGGCAGACAGACAGATCAGCGCTCGCTCACACAACCAGGTATTCACAGTGTTAAAATTAAAAAAAAAAAAAAAGTCAAATAATCTCCAACCAAAACCTGTTTTACAACCTGCCACTGAAATCAACATTCAACACTTCTCAGTGAGGTGATATTTAGTGAGTTTGTCATTAAATGAGACGTTTTACTAACAACGGTTATATTTAGAGTTCTGTTGTGGACAAATCAGGCAACACTATTTGTAAATGACCCGACACATGCTGTACATCAATATTTAACAAGAGTTATCTAACTGCCTGTGGATGCGTGACGAGTGTTGTTTTTATTTATAGTGATTTACTTTATGTGTAGGCTCAGTTGTTAAGGTTAGGTGGCTTACACTACATTACAAGTATGTACCAGGAGACGTTCTGGGACACACAAAAATATCAATTGAGACTCTTTACACGTCTTTGGTCACATACATATCAGACATTTTCAGTCTGATATGTCGAAATTCTGGTTTCGCCATTGTTTAAAAAAAGGTTCATGTGTGTCACATGAGCGTTTGGTTTATATACACCAGCATCTTAGTTGGTGCGAATTGGCAGAGGTCAAGTTTACTGGAGAACGCCAACATGTGTCTGACAGCTTTCTAGCCTGGAAGAGCACAGACACACACAGACACACACAGACACACACAGACACACACAGACACACACACACACACACTCTCTCTCTGTGTCTCTCTGGAAAAAAACACCATACAAATCTGTGCAGTTTAAGAGATGATGAAAATGAATGTATATATTTGTGGCCATGAAGGTTTGTTGTTAAATCATTCAAACATCACAAATCACAGGATCATAACACAACAACAGACGAGGAGGAAGTGGGTTCTGCTACTTTGTCCAGCTCTCTGGTTGTACAACAGGAACTAAATACTACAAGACCTAAATACTTCTCTACTACTCCTGCATTAATGCACATATATGACACATGTCCATGTAACCATGGAAACGTACTTCCAGCTATTGAACACAACATATTTTGCTTTGCTGGGTGGTCTCTTGTCTAATTGGGCCTTCATCCTGCGGGTAGTCCACCAGCTCCGCTTTCACAATCCTCTGAACACACGAGGCCAGCGGAGCAATGGAGGAAAGCAAAAGGACAGAAAATCAAGAAAATCAAGTCAGATGACACAGACACATGTATGAGAGATCACGATGAGGTGGGAACCCACATGAAAACAGGTGGTTCAGACCAGTTGTAACATATCACAACAGAAAACACAAGGTCCTCAATCTGGAAAACTTGAAGTTTGCGGACACGCAAAGAGCAGAGCGGCGAGGTCCATGAAGTGAACATTGATCACCAGGCGACTGCTAATCTGCACAGATCAGTCTGCGAGTCCCTGCCCTCAATAACCAGAGACGAGCAGACCACATGGCTGAATACGGGGTGCCTGGTTGGCCGTGTGATTAACGAGCTGCTGAAGTCTGCTGTGGAAGTCTGTGACTGATCCGTGGACGTGCTATCTGATCTAAAAGACAGAGGACCATGACGGAGAGGGCTGCCAGGCAGATATAATACTGTCAGGGGTTGTGACCCTCATGTTCAGCCTTCTAAACCTGACAACTGATAATGACGCTCCACTGGCCCCGTGGCCATACCCCACAGCCACAAAGAAACGTCCCCTGTCGCGGAGCAGACGCGGTCTCAATGCTTGCAAAGTTCAGTATCAGCGGGCAGATTTCATCTGTAAAACATTAAAAAGGTGTTACATGTGATCAACTGGAGAATCTCTGACATCCTCACAGGAGTGTCCGTCTTCCCTACAGATGCCTGAACATGACTGACGGCAGCATGGAAGCAGACTTCAGTGGGCTAACTCCCAAATCTGTCTGGAGGTCATGTAGCTGGTATATACCAGGTTTCCTGCTGGCAAATGCTCTGCTGACACCGTTCATAAATGTGGACAGACAAAGCGAGTCACCAATCGATGGTTTCATGTCCATTCTATAAAACGTAGGCGCTGAAGACTGATGTCAACGTTTAAAGTCAGCCCCCCAAGTGTCTGTCAACCTCTCACTCACTTGATGAGCCGGGATTAAAACACTTTGCTTTATTGACAGCGCTATCTCGGGAGGCGGGGACGAGTGAAGTAGATGGACGGCTCTATTAGTTGGTGCTCACTTTCAGCAGTGTTTCCTGATGTTAGGGAGGGGGCTTGAGAATTTGGCCTGTCCTTCCCTTACATGCTCTCCTCTCTCGAGGCTTCTGACCTCTTTGCAGCCACTGCCCAGTCAGCATGGCTCCAACGGGTCCTATCAGACCCAGGATTAATGCCTCTGGGGGAGGTGACCCTGTAAATCCTCCAGCTGCCACACTGAGTCACCTTGTTCTTGCTGGAGAGCCAAAGCCCTACTCCAGCCCCAGAACGGTGGGAGATAAACGAAACGAAATGAATCAGCCAGCAAACGTAACCTTCTCACCCTGACAACTGCCTAACTCTCACCTCTGACTTCACGCGCTAATGTGCTCAATGTGCGTCTATTTCCAGATGTCACTGACAGGTAGACGGTCGCAGGAGGCAGACGTAACAAAGTCGTGTTTACACAACAAAACATCCTTTGCTGTGTGTGGTGACCTCTGTTGACCTTACACACTCTCCATGACCTTCTTCACGGCAGACGATCCTGAGTCAAGACGCTTTAACAGTTTTTAACTGGATGACCATGGATTTATCTGCAAAGACGTTTCTAGGGGAAAACAAACGGCTTTGGCTTCAAAGAAAGCTCACCTGAGACTGCTCTATCTCCGCTTTGTTGAGCTTCACGCCGAGAATCTCAGCGGCGACTCTCTGAAAACAAAGGTACACCTGAAGGAAAAGGCAGGAATGGAAGGGTTAGACAGATTAGACAGACACACTACATCAACACTTAATTGTAATTTATTGAGTCGGTCCATACTTACAGAGTCCCCTGTCTTGGCCGATACAAACTGACTGATGAGGCCGTTCTCCTGGCAGAAGCGCTGGTGTTTGTCAGCCTTCACTGTCCTCATGTGCTCCAGGTCGACTGCGGACGAAACGCAGCATGACGTGTGAGGAAAGTTACAAAGATACACGGCCAGATTTATATGGTGGATATACAGCGCTCTCTGGGGGTTAACTGTCACCTATCTGAACATAAACAGAAGGGATAACTGTTTACATGAGTCTGAGATGGAGTCTGCCCCATAAAGGCATGTTCAAACAAAGCATAATTCATTTGTTATGTTGCCTTCAGACCCCACGACAGCCAACGATTGGTCACTTCAGGGAGTTTGATAGCGAAAAGGATCAATTCCGTGCGACAAGCTTCTATCACCAGCCGGTATTAAACTCAGTGTGACACATTCCGATGTGTTAGCATAGTACAGTTGCACCCTGAAGCCATGAACCTCTATGTGACCCGAAACAGACAAAGCAGCCAGCTGTGGAGGAACAGTAACAGAAACAATACGTGGAGGAAGACTTCAGGCGAAAGTCAAAGTCAGAGCGCAGCTGCTGAAGTATGAGTATGCCAGTATGAATATGCTGACTTACGAGAGCAGCGGCCTTAAGGGAGGACAGACAGGTCCAAGAAGCGCTACTGTCACCTTCCAACTGATTTACTGTGAACCTATGACAGCACGTTCCTTTTACCTATTGTGCTCGCACTCTCTGTGTATTTGACTCCTGCTCAGTGATACAGAGAGCTTTGTTACTCCTCTTCCTCAGCATGGGGTCATCCTGGGGTCGATGGAAAAGGTCACCTGGGGGTCTTGCTGCTGAAAGCAATAGCTTCGCTCCTGATTTCTGGCTTTGTGCAGATGGGCAACCACACCCAGTATCTGGTGCATACATGTCTGTGGTAGCTGGAGGAGGTCAGGCTACTGTACGGTGTTGCATTTCTTGCACACACACCCCCCACCCTCCTGAGTTTTACTCATTGTGTGAGGTTTCATTGAGGTTGTCAAGGACTTACCCTTTTCTCATGCCCCTTAGCGTCTGTGTGAGGGAGGAGCATGAAGCCAGAAGCAAAAGAGACAGCTACACAGTCGACGGGAGTAATGTAAACATATTTTTATTTTATCTCTTCAGGCCATCTCTCTATGACACGATAGATCAATGCAAGGAGACAAAAAATACATTGGCTGAGACTAATTTTAACCTACAACCGTCATCATAAGTGACATATAAACACAAACCTTTCAAGGCAAACTTGAAACCTTTCAGGCCGAGCAGACAGTTTTACATTGACTCCAACACCAGGGCAGACGATCTCTGTCTGTGCATAAACACAGCTATCTCATGGGCGTCAGCAGGTTATTAATCCTAGTCATTAACAGCAGAGGTACCCAGCATGCTACTAGGAGTAAACACCACTAATCCTTTGGATCCTGCACACTTGGGAATGGTCATCAATCATGTGTCAGAGTTCGATTATCCAACATTAACACCGGGGTTCAGTGCAGAGTGGCACATTACTGTGTAGGAATGGTGAAGACATGAGGTTCAGCTGAATGAATCCTACCTGCAGGTATGCACATCAATCTGCTCTCATCTGAAGTGAGAGTGAAGCACAGGTAACAGACCAATTCAACAGAATTCAAAATGTAAAGACGTCCCCCGAAGGGCAACCGTGATAGCAGATGAAGTGCCCGCCTTTGCCCTTTTAAGTAGAAGTTCACAGAGTTCAGTCAAATAGGAAAGATAGCCGACAAGACGAAATTCACAGTGAGGCCTTTTTTCTGACTGCGTTAAAATCCACGATCAGATTCGAGGAATCATTTTAGTAAACCTGCTACAAGTCATAACACCACATACATGTGAGATGAAACGTGCTGAAACAGACCGATTTACAATCTATAAAACATTTGCCACTTGCATCCTAACTACCCCCCTCGATCACTTTATCCTAGCACTGAGACTATGATTTTATTTTCCTCACTATATCGGTGGGTCCAGCATGTGGCCTCCGTCTGTGTAGTCTGAATACAAGTCTAATCCCAAAGTTTGAATAATTTACTCCATTTTTCTTCCTAATGTACCCATTTCTACTTATCAGGCCAAAACAATCTTCCTGCAATGATCTGGTTTCCCTCCGTTTCTGTCAAACTGTACATCAGCTTAACAGCCCCAAGGAAGTGACTGCAAACATGAAATAAACTGTTTAGGCCTCTGGCCACATAGAGATAGCGGAGCAGATCATCACTCGTCAAGAGCGATGGCCCTCCCTCACTCTCGTCGCCATCAGTGTTTATTTAAAAGATCTGCCTGTCAATGCCGTGAATGTAAGGATGTCTGGAGATTAATATCTGGTGGATAGATGAGGCTTTTACAGCAGATAACCGACATGATACAGCCCTATTACATACATGGGAAAACAACCACATGGAGGTTCATTCTCAAAATCTTTGTGTCTGTGGGGATTTCCGCTCAGGTCCCGAATGGAAATAATTCTCAGGTCCAACTGCCCTGGTTTCTTTTTATGTCGCAGAAATTGGTAATTTGGTTGAATGCAAACCTCCTGGAGTGAGCATCAAAATAAACATCATCATTATTGCTACGTCTCTTTCCCTGAGGACAGTGTGCTCCAGCTGCCCGCGACTGAAAACACACGTTCCACCAACGCCACCAACAATGGAAAGTCACATTCAGGAGGTGTAAAGTGCCTCCTGGCTGGGTTCGCCGCGCACAGCGGTTTTGCTGCTACAGTCTGACTCGGCCAAACAAGCATGTTGTTATGTTGTCTTATGTAAGATAAATGAAAACAAACCTTTGAACTGACTTCATAGAGTCAATTTGCTCACGTATTACCCCATGTCCGATAATTGTCACGTATTATTGCTTACATGAAGTCACATAGAATACGTGTTTCATAACTTCCCCGGAGCAGCTGCCGCCAAGGCCACAGATAATGCTCAACATAATAAGCAAGGACGTTAGGAAAAATACCCAAGTAATATTAGAAGATTAGCTGGCATTCAGCATTTTAACATTTCATTTGTTCAAGGGTTGTTATTTATTCCTTTCAAAATGGATATAGTTTTGCTTTATAAGAAATAAAACCAACATTAGGCCCAAATGTTCCTGGCAATGAGCCCTTTGCTTTCAGGCACATGTTGCCAGGGCAGAACAATAAGTGAATAGCTCTACTTTGGCAAAGCAGTCTGAAATCCTACACTCCACTGTGTGATCATCAGTGGGCTTTTTAAAATTGTGCTGTGATAACAGAGACACCTACTCACTGTTGGAGTAAGTAGGCTGCTGGGGACCAATCGCAACATTTACCCAGCGAGCAACAGCACAAGAATGAGTTTGGCAGCTAATTGCTGGCAGCCTCATTTTAAACCAAACAGCCGTTAGGAGGGAATGAGGCCTGTGGGTGGAATGTGTGAACTGTGCGTGTGTGTCTGTACCTTGTAGACATGGTGAGACGCTTGTTGTCAGAGGGCTCTAAGGGGTCATATCCCGTTAAGTGAAAGTTACAGGGCTGAGCCTAATCAACCCCTGGGGAGAACCTATCACTTCCAAAATTACCTCACACTATGCCTTTAAGAGCCTATTACACGAGTTTCCCCCAGTGATGAAAATGAGCCAACCCAGGTTACATACATAGTAAGAAATGGGAGGATAATGACACCAACTCGGAATGTGTCTGAAATGTGTAAAAACTGGGATCTTCCCCATGAAAAATGAAAAAAATAAAAAATAAAAAAAAATAGAGCCGCTGCATTCGGACTTTATTATAACTGTTACTGGGGAAAAAATACTTAACTTCAAAATACGACAATGACATTTATAGAATAGAAAACATGAGGTGTTTGGAAAATTTGACTTTTTTCCTCGAATCTTCTTGCACAAACCTTCACAGTCGAAGTTTGTACAAATACAATGACGTTTGTTGCAGAGTTAACTCTGAATGGACGAGTCACTAATAAACCAAACCGACTTTGGAATCTATGTGAGACATTCAAATTATCGGTGAAGCTCACAAACCTGTTTTTAAATGTACATAGTCTATCTTTATTCAACCTGTGCAAATACCAACCAACGTATGAGTTTAATTGCACAAAGCAAAAAATCATCAGTCTCCCAAACTAGACACTTGTGACCTTTTCAGTCCCTTAGTGTATAAATATTATAGAATATCTGTCACTCTGTGACTTCACACTTCATATAATCAGACTGAGACAAAACAGAGTGATAAGAAATGATCATCCGTACATTAATGCTTCAATGCTTAGGAAAGATATTTTGATGACTGTTCTAAGTGACTACAGACAGATGAAGTGCTGTTAGTAGGCTGGTGTTGTCGAGGTGAGCGGGGCCTGTGCGAGAGTCCTCGGGGGAATCCTGACAGAGACAGAGTGCTCTTTGTGCTGCGGCGCCCCTGCCCCGGTGGCCTGAAACGGGCCAGGAACGTCAGGGGACTTGCTTTCCACTAGGTCAGAAGTGTTCTGTCGACAGCTCATTGATCACAGCTCATCTTGTCATTTGATCGTTTTTCATGAGAAGACGCGCAGACACGTACACGTGCAAACACATTCACACACACAGGCCTTCACACTTGAAAACACAATCAGAACTCCACATCGGCCAGTGAACCAATCTCCAGACGCGGTTTGCGAGACCGAGTGTACCGCGGTAGCTGCCGAGGCAGGCGGAGAGCTGGAGTACTTGGTCATCAGAGGTACAGTAAAACACGGGGCCGAGGGCCTTGCAGGCTGGGTTAACAGGCTCCCAGGACTCATGAAACGTTAACAAAAGGCCCAGACCGCACAAGATGCTGCCCACAGTTTCACTGCCCATGTCCTCCAAGCTCTCCTGTCGCTGTTAAACTAAGTGGACTTTTATGGGCAGCAGTAATACATGCCTCTGTGAGGCGGCAACGAAACTACGAGCTATAATAATTACACAGAGCACAGGGGAGCCTTCATCATTGTATGCATTGCATCCCTATGAGTCTCTTCATTATCATTAAGTCCACGGGCGTGGATTATAGATGTTACACGTGAAATATTATCATTGCCACGTTGGACCTGCATTTTCAGCTTGCAGCCATCGCAGTGAACTGGAACACGGAAAGTGAGTTTTGCTCACAACTGCATGAGCAAACACGGAAAGCCTGAAGAAGGAACAGGGTCTAAAGACATTAACGTCATATTTCACAGCACGAAATGGAGAACTTGCACAAAAAAGAGGGGGAATTATGTTGATACTTCACATACATGTATAATATACGCCTGTGGAGCCAGATCAATTGATTATTTAACCAACTTCATGACAGCACAGCCCCTTCCAGGAATTCCTCCATATCAATGTTGTGGAGAAGTGAAGAAATAAAGTACAAGCTGACCATGATGAGGGCTCCAGGCTGCACTCAGGTCAGGTGGCGAAGCTGCGCTGTGCAGCTCAAATGGCCCGTGACTTACCACACAAGAAGGTATTCGAAGACTGATCATCTACTGCATGTGCAACAATATTTGCTTTATGGATGGCTAAAATGAATGAGGACTTTCCATGTTTTGACAGGCATGAGAGTCACGAGAGATGAGAGAAGGGACCAAAGCAGAGTGTGAGTGTCACAATTAAATCATAGCTTTTTGTCCATTTTGCAAAGATTGGGAGTCGCAGCATTATCAGCAACTATCAGCTTAAACAAACCCTAGGAAGTATTATTACACACTGCTGGACACACATCTCCACACTGGCGGCAGCAGTTGTACACGACTAATCAGCCGCAATAAAATACAGCTGTGACTCTTCATTCATCCTGCCATAAATCCACAGTAATCTGAGTCTGTATTTCCCATCTTTTCCAGACTTACAGAAAGTCAGCCGACACTTCAGGCTCTGCTACTGGACGCACATGTCTATCCTGACCCGACACCGAAAATAAAACGTGAAGAGAAACAGGAAACACTGCATTTGATGTAAACTATAAACATTCCAGGTCTTAATCCAACCGTGCACTGTGCCTTATTAGGTCTATATACTGTATATATAATGTTTAACAGTGTTGAACCTGTGGTTGCACAACCCACAGGGCAACATAGACACTGCTGACGTGTTCATCCCCTCTATCTAGGGAGGGGTGAGGGTACCGGTGTAAGAGTACTGGGCTTTTGTCCCACCACATGTCTATTGTGGCTAAACCTTTCCCTTGGGGGCAATTAGGACCTTTTAGTTTGTTGTAAGAGGACCTAAGTATGAGTGGGTTGAGCCAGGAAAAACATTTTTGAGCTAAACCAAAAACAGAAGCTCATTGAGCTCCTCCGCGCTCCTGGACTTCTGAGCATCTCTCTATTAAGAAATGTGCAGGCCTACACTGAACAGACAGGAACTGTGGCAGCTTTACAGGGGCAGGGAGGTGACGGGGGTGAGAGAAGTGGGGAGGAGGGGAAGGCTTCAACTTCACCTGAGGCTTTGCCAAGAGGGCAAACAACTCAAGACCAACAATGTTGGTGGCAAGGACATGCTTCACGAGAAGATCCATGTTTTGCTTTGCCTTTCACATGGCTGGATGGAAAACTGTGGAGAGAGAAGTGCGATGGGTAACGACATGTGGCGAGATCTGCCGTAGCATGCCGAAGGCAAACACACGCATGTTGTTTGACACAACAGGGACGCCGAGCCAATGAAAAGACATTACTTGTACGTGAAGGCAGCTACAGCAGAAGTGTTGGTCTACACATGTGAGAGAGAGATAAGGCTTGAGAGCAGGTCTAAGTGTGTGATTGAAAGGGCTAGTGTTTGCACAGGAAACAACGTCAATGTGCAAGTGTGTTTGAGAGATGGCGCAAGACAGGGACTGGCAGAATGCAGTGGTGGGAGGGGGGATACAGCAGGTAAGACATGAGCGCATGTGTTATATCACTGCATGTGAGACCTTGTCCACCTACAGAGGAGGGTGTTTCTACAGGCAGACCTGAGCGGATCAGCAAAGAACACTGTTAGAACCTTAAACCCATGAGTGATGAGGAGGGGTTAAGAGAACTGAACTCATTTAAGTCACCCAAATAAGGGCTGTGCAAACCCTGTGATGGATGTTCATGGAGTTCCTGAGGGAGAGAGTGCTAGCAATGGGAACGGTGACGGGTGGGGAGTAAGCACGGGTCCTGCGATCTCCGCTCAATAAAAACAAAATGGTTTGATAAATGACGCAGACATTATGTCTTCAGAGAAATATGCACACTAATTTCAAGAATTAACTTCAAACCAGCCCAGTAAATCAGTTTCAAAGAGTGATGGTCCCATTCAGTGGCAGGATGTGTATCTCTGTAGAACTGCTAACAGAGTGTCATATCTGCCTTCAGATAATATCTGACTTAACAGGCTGACGTTTTATGACCGGGCCAGCTGCAGCTGTCGGTAAGCAGGCTCCTACATAAATTATTTGGATAAAGAGCACGTATTAGTTTACTAAAAATGAAACACTCACGGTAGATGAGATGTTTCTCGTACAGGCTGACATGCCTCAGAACCGTTTCCTGTGTGCCACACGGTGTTACAACACTGTAATAAACAGTCATAGTATGTTCAGACACACCGAGACCTTAGCATTCTTCCATTACCCTTGTGTTCCAGAAAGTGTGTCACTATATTTGAGTGCATTTACATCTGTATTTGTGTGTGAACATGTGCATGCGCTTGCATAAAGGAGTTGGTGCCCATGCGTGTGCCTTTAAAATATTTCATTGGCCTCCTCTCTGAATTGTTACAAGTGGTGCCATTATTTGACACAAGGCTCTGGGCAGCATGTCAAGGGCAAGGAGGTGCAGCATACTGGCCCTTAACAAGCTCACTTAAGCCTCGCCGGCCATGTTAAACTGAAGAAAGGAAAGGTTGTTCCCAAGCAATGACATGGCACAGGAGGGCAGTCAGACCAGGGTAAGGTGAGGAGGGGACAGCATCATTAATGAACCGGTCTGGTCCATGGGCTCAATTACCGTACACTGGCTGAAGAAGACAGGGTTTCAAATTAAACTAGAAGGCAGGCACGGGGTAATTCAAAAAACTTGAAGCTCAATGTATAGTGCACCACTGTTAACAAGCCAATTGGACCGGAGCCTGAAAGTTGACTCAGTACTTGAACAGAAAATGTAGACTTAATGCAACAAGTACATTGGAATAACATTCAGCTGCAAACCTAGTGCATATAGGTACAGTACAGGCATGCTATGACATATGCTCCCGGTTTCTACATGAAATTTATCTTTGTGGAAACACTATAAAGTTTTGAGTGCTGAAACACCAACATTTCCCCTGAGACAGGTCCTCACAGAGGCAGACATCCAGTGTTTTCATAAGCTCCTTGTTATGTCTGTGTATCTATTTCGGTGGTAACAATCATGTTGCCTCTCTCAGTCCAACATCATGGGAACTGTTGAAACGAAATCTAAAATCCGCTCCCAAAAGAATGCAGGGTATTTGTGTCACACTTATTGTGTCCACATAGCATCGTTTGTATGGCACCGCAACGACTTATGGGAACACTGAGCGAGAGCGGTTCGGTTATTATTCCAACAGACCCTGTATATTGATAGGATATAGGGAAAAGTACATTCCCCAGTTAATACAACATCCATATGCACTTTGAAATATGTTTTACCAGATGCTCTGACATCAACTTTGTCCTCTTTTGCTTAGTTTGATGAAAGTCTTTGCTGTAGTTGGGCCGAGTGTAATTGGCGTGTCACAGGGCCAAACCAATGGATTACTGCAGTTGTTTGAGTTGGAAAAACTTGAATTGTACCGAACTTAAAAAGATTAAAAGCTCTTTGGTAACTCAGACAGAGTGGGGGGACAGAAACAAGTGAAACTGAAAGAGAAATGTAGGTGCAGACATTTCCAACAAGAGGCCAGACAAACTCTCGCCTTGCTCCCTAAATAAGAGGAGTTGGTGGGAGGGTTCAAGGATTCATAAAGTTTCACTAGGTAATTGATTGTTCCAGGTGGGGTAATCTGTGTGGGATTCTATTTTTCTCTTTTCTGCTGGTGGGAACAAAAAAAAAAAAAAAAACACCTTTCTGAGCAATAGGGCCATTAGTGGGAGCATGACTGTGCAAGTGTGGGGGTGAGGCGCATGACAGCAGGATGTATGCTACTTAAATATTACAGTACACACACACACACACACACACACTCACCCAAACACACCAAAGACTAAATACAGAGGCGCCTATCGTTAAAGCCGGGGCATTAGGAGATGCAATGGATGCAAAAGCAAGAGATTCAGCTTGAGACAGGCGAATCCCACGGTGACCTATGTTGTCTGCTGAGTAACATTAGAGAGAGTTTCCTGTGTGCAGGCACCACTCTGGTAACAGTCCATCATTGCCCCAGAGGGTGGATCGTCCCGTTACACACAAACACACACGCCTGTCTTTCCAATAACACAGCAGCACCCATGTCTCCACATCCGTCAAGGGGATGTTTAAAAGGAGTCATCGTTATTGCTTGTTATTTTGGAGATGCTTGGATGGGTGCGAGCTGATAGGCGGGGAGCCGTCTGGTTAACGTCCAGTTTGTCTCCTCTCCTTCACCAACGACAGCGGACAGGAAGGCAGACTCGGGCTGGCTGGGGGGTTGAGGGGCACTGACTGGGAGACAGGGGCACAGATAAGCGGTGCCCTATGTCGGTTGGCCCAAGGATCTTAAATCATCATCAGCGACTCCCCAGAGTTCACAAACATCAGCATTCCCATCGTTCTACAACCTCACTCTCTTATCGACACAGATCAGTTATCTGGTGCTCTAACAAACACGTCTGGTACCATCAAACACTCACTCCTCCACAGACAAACACAGGCACGGAAGATGAAAAACGTGTCAGGGGTGAAGCCAGCAGAGAAATGAAAAGCATTTCAGCTTTTTGGAAGAAATTCAATAGAAAATAGACAAGTTTGCAAAAACAGTTTGGTCTGGTATGATTTCATATGCGTGATGTGTATGCGTGTGCATGAGACTCACTTTTGTTGCCTACCAGGAAGACAACAGGCTGAATATCAGATTCCTCGTTGGCCTTCTTCACCATACTGAACCAATCCTCCAGATTCTCAAAGCTCTGGTAGTTGGTGATGTCGTACACCAGGAGAACTCCCTGCGTTAAAAAGGAACACGTCATCTCGACCATTGGTCTTTCAGAGCGGAACAAATGCTTGGTCTTTCTTTCACGTATTGAGTAATAGAGAGCAGAGGAACAGTAGGTGGCACTGCTCCTCTTTCTAGAATAGAACACAGATTCACATATTAAAGGGACAAACACACACTCCAGGTAGGTTCACTTCCAAAGTATTAAGATCTCATCCATCTGCATGCAAGACTGTCAATTCACATGGATCCATGTAAAAGATTTTTAATCGAGTGTAGAGTATAAGTGAGCTTCGGTGATGTGAGCTATATTCTATTTTTGTCTATTTCTCTATTTCATCCTCATCACCAACAGCCCCAGTACAGGGAGCCCCGATGCACCAAACACTCAGGGAGATGTTTACATGAACACATCCATTAATCATGAGGTAAACATGGACACAAAGAGCTGTTGGCACAGCTGAAGATGTTTGGCCTAACACACTTTCACTACTTCAACCCGCTGCATTTGTAAATAGTCGGATTTGAACGTGAGTCAGGGTAAACGTCTACACGTTTACTGCATGATGCAACATGACTGAAGGTGCTTATTGTTCAGCGGACACGCACTGTCACAACAAGTGAGGTCGGCGACGACAGCTCGCGCCCCTGACAATTACTGTGCATCCCTCCAAACAGTCATGATTGATTACAGGACGTGCAGGGCTGGACAATAGACGTGAAAGCTCCATACAGCGCTCGTGTGAAACTCCCCGAGCAAAATCTTGTCATTTGGCAACGGTGTACGACGACTCGCTGGTGAAGGAGAGCAACAGGAAAAGCCGCAGACACTCCTGGGATACAATGTCGAGCAGGGCACAGACACTACTTACTGAGTCACACAGGGGAACAAGCTGAGATGTTTACTTCTTATTTCTACGAACAAAGTGCAGATAGATAACTAGCGAATCACAGTATCGATTACAATTTCGTAACGTGATAAAAGAATTATTAAATCGGAGACAAAACAGCAAAACTTTTAAAGCTCTGTGGATCTGATATACGCGGTGTGAATTCAAATGTCAGTTTATAATGTTCAGTTTATTATGATATGGCTTCAGCAAGAGGGAGCGGCGTGTTCTGAGCGAAGCCGCCGAGGCTGTAATAATAAGCCTGACCAGAGTCACTGGTCCTGTTTGGGAAATGGAAACTAATTCTTCCTGTCCTTCCCATTACTCTTTCACCAGTAAGACAAGCATTTACCACAAGTTGATGTGAACATTTTTCCTGCAGATGACTGGTGGGTGTCGATTAGCTTCATGTTGGAAGATTTACACAGGGTACAGAATAAAACGTAGAAACGTGTGTGTGTGTGTGTGTGTGTGTGTGTGTGTGTGTGTGTCAGCGTTACTTACATGAGCTCCGTATACATATTTATCCAGCATTTTGCCTCCTAATGTTTGGCCTCCAATGTCCCAGACTTGCAGTGTTACATTGAAATTACCTAGAGGAGGGAAAAGAGGCTTTAATAAAGGCACATTGAAAAAGAACAAAAAATGTACAATTAAAATTTTACAATGTAAAATATATTCTCATTTTTATAAAAAAAAAAAAAAATGCCTTGTCTTATTAAAAGGCACCAATGCTGTTTTTCTTCTGTTTTTGCGCTTTATTTGTTATAACAGTGCTTCTAATATCAGGAAAATAACAACTCAGCTGTAACTAAAGACTGCACTTTAGGTGAGTAATTTCTATCATAAAAGTCTATGTTGTTGATATATATAATGGTAACAATAAATCAGGGATTAATCTTTCATTCTAAGCACTCTGGCCTGGCAGGTCACCTACACCTCATGTCCAAGAATACCAGCGTAGAGACGGAGGGGGATGAATAGGTACGCTCACCCTCTAATTTAAACATCCTCAATGCCCTGGCATAAAAATGACTTCTTATTAGGCCGAGAAGAGCTGTTTGTATTGTGCCATATTCTGCCAAGTAATGAAAGTGAGGAGAATTATGTGCTGTTAAGGAAAACAGCAATAATTAAACACTAAATAAGCAGAGAAGAAGACTGTTGTCCGGATGCCTGTGGAAAGAGAACGATTGCTTGATTGAGGGGGGAAAAAAAAAAAAAGAGTAAGAAAGACGGGCACAAAAACCAAATCCAAATAAATATTTTCTTCCTCTGGAAAATGAAAGGGGTGGTTGAAAAAAAAGTAAGAACAGGGAGGAGGGAGGACCAGACAGCGAAGAGTTTATACTGGTGTGATGAGGGCCCTACGCTGGGCTGGAGCCGAGCGTACACACTGTGGACACGGCTGGACGACTCAACCCCTTCATAAGTCCCCTTTTTAAAAGCACAGGAAGGAAACACCGAGGTTCACAGTCACTACATCTAGACTATACAGGGTCAATGTAAAGCAACATTGACGAGTGCGATGAATAACTGTTCTCTGGTGGTATAAAGAGACACCCCCACCTTCTCGTCTTATTTATGTTTCAGAGATTCACGCCAATTCTCGCACATTGTTGACACTCAGCCTGCTGGACTGAACCCTACAACTGAAGACCACGGTCCAAGACGTGCACAGTCATCAGGGATTCATCTTAAGAGTGGTGTGGAGATGACCAGTACGTCTGGAAAGTTGGGGTTTAAAAGAGTTTATCAAGTTAATTCCCGCTCTAGCTGATCCCCTTCAACGCCTGTACCTCACTGGTTTGGCTGAAACATCTGGAAGAGGTATTGTTATAAAAGGCACACACACACACACACACACACACACAGAGGAGGCTGTTGTGTGCCAGTCAGCCTCGCCTTACCTCTCCGTGTGTAGGAAAATGTACATTAAGTTTGACAAGCTGGGCCTTCATGGTGAGAGGGGCCAACACTGGCTGAAGGCTCCTCTCCCCCCCGCTGCAAGAGACCCTTACAGCCCCACAGAGACCTGGACAGCTATGCAACCTCTCCAACACAAGGCAGGTTGAAGGTCCTAATGAAGTTTGGGACCACCCAGCTCGCAGAGCGCACCCTCCTCTTCATCAGCTCATCAACACCCAATTCCCCTGAAAATGGGCTTTTTAGCAACTCAAGTGTTGAAGCAGTGTTGCAGCTCCGCCACTGTTGCAGATGTGTGTACGCACTGAAAAACAAAGGTGTCTAGTTCCACCCTGAAATGTACAGAGATTATTTTCGGAAAGTCACGACATTAACAGCATTTGTTCGAGTTCACATAAAGCCCCGCTGAGCCCTGCATGCTTATGGTTGGCTCTGCTCATTCTGACTCCACCGCAGCATTTTTGGGGGTTTCATTCTTCTTCGTCTCATAAGCTGAAACTGACACACAATCAAAATAAAAGCCCTTGTCCAACTGACAAATCAGCACAACTTATACTTTTAGCACTTAATTTGCTTCATGTTGGTTTATTAGCACTGAAAGAATATTTCAGTGATTCTGGAGCTCAGGCCTTGGCAGAGTTTTTGAAATATCTCTCAAACGTCTGAAAATCCCCATTTCACATGATGGGAAGTAGAAATGGAGTGCTCTCGTCAAAAAACAGCATCAGCCAATAAACATTTATTTTACAGGTCTAAAGGCGATAAAAAGTGTTGCTTTATTTCTGCATAAACAAATAGGACCATTGATGTTTTATGTGGTACGGGGCAAAGTTGGACATAGGGATCAAGTCAGATGAACATAAAATGTTCATGTATTTACTCTGCACTGTTCCCACAGAATTATGAGCGAGGCTCGCCCGTCTGGACACAAGCTGTCCACCGGCCTTGTGGAGTTTCAAAGAAAGCAAGCTGTCTGCTGTGGAGAGAAGAGCTTTCACAGTGAATAAACCTGAGAAGTGGCAGACGCTCCACGATGAGGAGCTACCAGAAAAGACACATTCAGCTCCACCAGCAACCTGAAGAATAAGTCCAAGCAGTGAGAAGACAGAAAATAGGACAGACAGGATTAGGACTGAAATGAATAAAACAACAAAAGGCTTCTTTGTTAATGACGAAGTTACTATTGTAAGTTAATTAATAACAATAATATAATTCTATATATGGTCTGTGCACAAGCCCTCCTTCACATTTTAAAGCATTCCCACTCCGGTCCAGTGCTTGTAAAACACACGCGTCAGTGCTGAGTCTCCGAGCAAGCGAGCACTCCCAGCAGATTATGAAGGTGTCTCACCTGGAAGGCTTATTCTCTTCAAGAAGAAATCCAGGCCGATGGTTTGTTTGTACTGCTTCCCAAAGGCCTCCTGTGCAAACCTGGTGGCGAGTGATGTCTGGAACAGCGAGACAAAGGAAAAGACTGAATGAATGAATGCCAGGAAAGCTTTTCAGCAATCATCAGGGCAACAAATGTGTCATTTTGAAGCCCTTAAGTACTTTTTGGGGGGCGGAGTATTAAGAGGAGTGTTTGCTTCTGTGAATTTGAAAAACAGAACAACAAGTGAAAAACATGTTCATGACCCCAGGAACAAATGCAAAATATGTCCATGGAAAATATACTGTATGTCATAGCACTTCCTAAAAAACAATATGTGATTTTATTTGTCTTCAAAGCAAAACACGAGGATATAATTGATCATATCACATCTTTTCTATGTGATTCTTTTCCCCCCAGCCATATTTCTCATGCGATGTAACCTTCAAGCACGGAGGATACTGATTTCATCATGACAAATCCGTTCTAAGCACCTTCAAATGCTTCGTGATTGACTGGAAGGTACACTGCCGTAATTGTCTGCCGTCTCTTTTCTCCCAGTTGTGACGGTGAATTGCAGAAACAGGTGTTGGAATATGTGTCATGTCTCCAGACTGCAGACCTAATAATTGCTACAAATTACCAAGTCTCCATCACTGTCCCTATTTGAAAAAAAAAAAATTGCTTGTTAGGGACTCTCCTGAAATCCATGGGAATCCTGAGCTTGGCTTGGCATGCCAACTTTCATTCATTTTGATGGATGAGGATCGGAAAAAGAACAGCGTGCTGAATGTCTATCGGCTATCTTTAGCGCAGCGTGCTTTCATAAACACAACACAAAAGTGAAGCAATGGGAATCCCTTGGTGTTTGTGAGGCAGCAAATGCATTTTCATGTGGTTTCTGACAGTCACTGGAGGATTGAAAAGCAATTTTTTGCTTTTCAATCCACTAAGCTCTCACTTGAGTCTGTGCCCTTATTTACCGCCATTTGTGCTGAGTGTTCGTAGGTTCAGCCAGCGGTGTCTAAAAGAAGGACTTGATTTTGTTTAAATTACTCCAGGGAAGACAGTGTTATATAATTAAAATTAGGGATGTGCTGATCCATCTCATCTCACTCCAGGCCAAAATGTCTTGATTACACTTCAGAGAAAATCACAATTTAAGCCCAGTCCATTAGCCAAACGTATTATGTAAATGCTTAACCAAAATATGAGTGACATGTTGGAAGGAAAGAAGTGTCAGGAGGGGTTGATGTTAAGTTTTAGTTATTTAAGTTGTGGTATATGTTGAGCTTGTTTGGCTCTTTGAGGTTAAAAATGATATTGAACGTTAGAGGATTTGATACTAGAATAGTAATCCTTCATACTCTAATTTCCTATTTTGTTATGTGGCTAAAAGTTGTGTGTGTGGAAAAATAAGGCTACAGAACATCATACTGTCAATTTGACAGATGAAGTGAAGGCGATGTGATTTCCTACAATTGGTCATTTTGCTTTCTTTTTTTTCCTCCGACAATCAATTGACTGGTCGTGTAAATGTATAAAATGTTTTTTATATGATTTATTTTAAGCAAGAAAGAAATATTTAAGTTAAAGGAGTGTTGCAATACTATATAATGTTTTATTTTTC
Organism: Centriscus cristatus; assembly: GCA_037832705.1. NCBI lineage: Eukaryota > Metazoa > Chordata > Actinopteri > Syngnathiformes > Centriscidae > Centriscus > Centriscus cristatus. The sequence goes on along the minus strand of JBBMJM010000015.1, from coordinate 1,502,334 downwards.
TTAGGTTCATACCAGAGAGTACAGAGTTGAGGGTTGTTTTTGTTTTGTTTTGTTTTTTTTAGATTAATTAGGTAATGTGAAATCAGTCACTTTTAAGTGAGGGATAGAG
>JBBMJM010000015.1:1428865-1454464 GCA_037832705.1 Centriscus cristatus | reverse complement strand
GTGTGTGTGTGTGTGTGTGTGTGTGTGTGTGTGTGTGTGTGTGTGTGTGTGTGTGTGTGTGTGTGTGCGTGCGCAGACAGAGCCGATGCCCTTCAACATATGAGAATCTCTCTCGTGTCACTGATTAAGTGCCCTGCCGAAGTGCCCGAGAGAGACAGTAAACCTTTGCCAGCTGTAGGCACTTCAGTGAACCTGACCTCTGACCCCTCCATGGAAGGAGGACAACAATGCTGTTCATTAAAGAACAGGAATGAAATCCCTTTGAGCTGATTGCATCCCCATGTGGGAAACCCAGGAGGTTCCGTTCAGGTTCTGCTACGAATGCCTGACTACATTTGTTACACAATAACACCTATTATTTTAAAATGAGATCCAGCCCGAGGACAAGGAAGTATGAGGGCCAGTAGAGAAACAATCGTTGGTCAATAAGCTATGAGAGCAACTTATAAAAGGAGAAGTAAGGTGTTGGTTTTGCAGAACAAAATAGCAACAGCCTAATTTTTGTTTTGTTTTGTACATGATTATTCCAGTTCAATAAACAATAATAAATAATAATAATAATTGAATAATAAACTAGTCTTTTTTAAGTATATGGGCCAATGGCACAGGATCACAACCCTGTCGAGGACCGATGAATGGAAATAAAGTCTCTGAAGTCAGATTCATACATTGTTTCTGCACAATAATTCAGATGTACGTATTCTCTTCTCTCTGCCTCTAGAACTGATGACCTTTTCTCTGGCTCAAAGGATTGATGATAAATGACATACCCACTGCGCCAAAGCACTTTCCATGAATTCCTCTATTATCTCCATAATGCTCGAGTCCATTGTTGAGCCTCAAGAGATGTGAGGCTGAAGCAGGCAGCTAATTAATAAACATTTTCAACGCATTCGTGACGAATCATGGAGAGAGAATCCATCTTGTGTCAAGTGGAGGATTTGTCATTCGTGCGGCCCTTCCCCTCCCTCACCTCTGTCTCTTCCTCTCTGACTGGGTGTCACACTCGTTTCATTGCAAAACCACCACACCGGAATTGACAAAACGCGCCTGTTGCGTCTCTGTCGAGGCGTCATCCTCCCACAGCTTCTTTAAACCCGCACACACAACTTCATGCGACCAAACATGCGTTTATTTGTGCATGAACGCAGGGGTGTGTGTTTTTCTAGAGAAGCAGCGAACCTGTTCACTAATGCCCGTTGGCTCCTGAGCGGTTTGAACTCGCTGTCGGTGAAATGCTACGAACTTAGGGCTCAAATCATAAACGTCTATGGCTCAAACAGTCTCTCAGCCGCTTCCTGGTCCTTTTCACACGCTGTGTAGTAGCGACCTCTGGTGGTAGAATAGGGAACGTCACCTACAACTGCTCCAGTTCACATCCAGTTCTCAGAACCTGATCACTGGGGGAAGTGAAACCAAGCAGTATGTAAGTGTTGTTCCTCTTGGAAAACACTATAAACCCTTAACACCTTCGTCAAATGGCACATTCACATACATGAATATAAATAAAACGTTGCCTAATAATCTGCTCCCTATTGTACAATTTCAGATAAATTCCACGTGCAGCCACTGAAACAGTATTTATCTGTATGAATAAAAGAAAACATTCAGCGGCCTTCTTTTAAGATAGGGTTTTATTTAAGAAGAAGACCCACACATTTAGTCAACCTGCTGCCCCCATAGATCACAACTATAATACTGTATATCCTTAAACAAACTACTTCTCTTTGTGGATGACTTCCAACACTGTGTGTTTCCAGTCCCTCTATGACCGTATGTTCTTGTGCTATCAGTGTGTCCTGATACTGCCTGTGCAGCAGTTCTGGGATTAACTATCCTGGGATTATCAGATTGTTTCTGAGCTGCCAGAATAGACGAGATGACAGCTTCATATAGGGCACCAAAACACTCCCACACACATACACACTCAGATAACCCACTGTCACTGCATTTTCCTCTCGTGTACAACAAGTACAAAAGGAAGCAGACACTACAAAGCAGTTAAAAACGTCTACCTTTAATAGGCTATATGCGTCGTCATTATAATAGTTTCCCAAGCATTTCATTGCGGTATAAAGGCTAAAGCTGTGAGATGAATAACACATGGGATGAACTAGTGTCATATCAGAGTGGAAGGTAACATGTCTGAATGTGTGGATTTGGTCACCGTGTGCCTATTTACCCATTTTAACTGAATTCAATCTCTGCTAGTTACAACAGAAAGTTCTAGACATCTCCTGAACAGATTGGCTGATGGTCACACAGAGGAGATGTTTGGTGTCTGCACAGGGAGCTGCATTGGTGGAGCGTTATTCAAGCCTAACGAGTCGAAACCAACAGGTGTTCTAATGGCCACCAGACAACTCAAACAACAAAAAACCTTAGACACACAGCCTCTCACGTCCCTTCCTCCTCAGCTTGTGTTGAATATTTCTCCCTCTAGCTGGCAGGAGATGGGGAAGCAGGCTTCTCTTCAGTGTTATCAGCCTTGTCTGCTCCTGCATCCTCAGGAGACTCGGCAGTGGGGTCGACCTGCCCAATTTTCAGCATGATGAGGACTTTGGCTTTCAGGTCCTGAAAGGTTTCTTTCACTCCTTTCTCCAGGATATAACCCTCGCTGTCGCCCTCGGGGTTCTCCAGAGCCATGGCTCCTTCCACTGAGGTCTGCAGGTACCGCAGGCTTAAGAGCACAGACATCTGTACAGGCACAAAGCAAAAATTGTATTACAGCCCGCTATACATGGAAATATAACAGTAACCAATAATTTTACCGTTTTTCTACCACAAATACCAAAAATATGGTATTTTGAGCACTTCCAGGCATGTTTACTTTCAAAGAGTATTAGGAGTAAAGTAGTAGTTTATTTTGAGAAAGAAGGTATGATGTACTGTTAACACCTGCCTAGCTTCATTTAATCAGTTTGGGGAAATCAGCACGTACGCTCGTATTTTGGAGGTTATTGTTCAGTCCTGAGCTGCGTTACACGTTAAGCCCTTGGTTGCTCCTTCATTGCAGCCGTTACCATCAGTGAAATCCATCTATTTTCACTTGATGTCCATGTTGAACAATGAAATCCAACCCAAAGCAAACGGGGAAGAATATACAGTTGCCGCACACAGTCACCATGTCATGTGATGGCTGATTTTAGTTTCATCACATGGTGGTGTGATCTCAGGCAACGCAACTGGGAGCTGCTTGAAAATCAGATGTTATTTACATGTCAGCTTGAGGCCTTGCTTACACATCACATGACACCCATCAGTGCCTGGAAAAAAACATTCTGAGCTGCTGCTTCAAGTACAGACCAATTGCCTGCTGACCTTGTGGACATATTGTGTTGGACACATGTACGATGTTCTGATCTGGCCTCTGGCACTAGGTGTTGTTTGAAGTATCCAAGAGAATTGTTGAAATGATAAGTGCCCTAGAAAACCCGATTGAATTACCTGGATAAGGATGACTGAAAGGACGCCGGGACCAGTCGAATTCATCAAATCCATGTAGTAGTCGATCAGAGCCTGCCTACAGCCACGGCTGTAAAGGTTGAGCTCCTCTGATTGGAACTCGTAGTTGTAGTGGGCGCTGTTATCTGTCAGGTGGTACTGCAGGCAGGGGCGTGGGGACGCCGGGTTACAGCAGCTGAAAGGAACACCGTCCAGCAGGAAACGCCCATCTATGTTACTCCGGATGCGACTGTAGGCGTTTGGGACAGCAAAGTGTAAGACGAAGGACAGGGGAGAAGAAAGTGAAAAAATAAATAAAGTGGCGCATATGGGCTATATAAGAGGTGCCACCTTCCTATTCGCTCACACGTTCTCACTTATTTCTCTGTTCACTTCTTGGACAGCCTTTCCATCCTATTGCCATTTCCTTTGAAAGTAAATGGCAGGCCTTTGTAATGCACTTCACTCCCACTCCAGTGCCATATCCCCTTTTCTCCCACCATCAATCATTGCTCCATAACATATTGTTTGACCTTTCAGAATGTACAGACTAAATATCTGTCACTCATCCCGACCTGAAGCCAATCTCTGCGTCCGACTCCCTCCCTCCCTCCCTCCCTCTCAACCTCAGCCCTCTTCATTCCTGGAGACTCCTTTCCTTTCTTTCAAATTCATCATCACCTGTCTGCTCATCACTGCATTGCTATTCACTCACTCTTTGACATCCTTGGAAGTAAAATCCAGGAATCTGCTGCTGACCCACTGGACCTCAAACCAATCCCTGAAGTTGTTGTTCCCGCAGCAGCGGAACTCCATTTGCAGACGATCAATGGTCTCTTTCTGAAAACAGCGGCCTGGCACATCTGTATCCTTGTAGAAGCGAATGCCATTTCTCAAGCCCACCTGAGAAAGGAGAAACAAGTATGACTCAATACTGCCGTTTGCTTAAAAAAGTGTCTGAAAGGAAGTTAGGAACAGCATTCTCCCAAAAATGTTGCTGTTGTTGGACTCCCATCCAGAAACAGCATCTCGATGTTCTGTTTGGCTGAGAGCTGATGACTGAAGGTCATGACAAAAGATTCTAATTATATGAGTGCCTCAACTTTGTACTTCCCACCTTCAGAGACTCCTCCAGGCGTCCCTGCAGGGCGTAGCTGAGCACCACAACAGCAAGAAGCAGACAACAGAGGAGTGCAGCGACAGCAAACCACGCCAACAGCAGAACCTTCCAACGGGGGAAGCGACTTGCATCCAGGGAGTCCTGACACGCCCGGCTGGCCAACCAGTTAGTGCCGATGGAGGCCAGGCCCACCATCATCAGGATGTTCGGCACCACATGAATCTCTGTGTTGTCCATCACCTCAAGAAAGAAAAGCACGAATATAATAAGACATAAACCGCAGACAACTGTGAAACATTGTGTTTTTCAGGAGGTCGCTATTCAGTTTGGTTGTTGTTGTTGTTTTTATTTTTGTAGAACAGGCTACAATGGCAAAGATTAGTCCAGTTACAACAAATGTGAACCATAGAATTTGCATTGGCTGCATTTTCATAAACTCAAAAATGTTATTAAATTAAGATTTCTGTTATAAATCTAAATGCACTGGTGCCTCTATTTATTATCGTCATCCTGATAATTGCGGTGGCTCTGTCTGAATCCACCGATTGCACTGAAGTAGTAGTGGGTGGTAAGTACTGAGTCAGTGGTGACAATGGTTTTGGCTAATGTTAAGTTTTGAAATTGTAATAAGTTGTGTTGCTATAGTTGCTACTATCAAACCACCTGCTCAGCAAATCAATCACGCTTCAATAGCTCGGCCAAGAGATCATTCTACCAGACCTCTCACAGCAGATCAATATACATACGTTCCATGCATTCATGCCCTGAAGCTTTCCTGTGTTGTCCTTTGGTTATCAATGCTTCTGACCTATTGATGTCAGTCACAGATCAATCTACATCTTTTAGAGGTCATGACCTTCACTGCATCAGTTTTGTTATTTGACTGAATGTCATCCCGAGGAAAAAAAAACAAAACGTTTTCATCACTGAATACACTGATTTTGGAAGTTCTTGAATGTGTGTACCAGTGTATGTTGGCTGTGGTATTTGATGAGCAGTGTGTTTTTAAGGATTAAACAAACACATAAAAGTCACTGATTCGTGAAAACACCTGTAAGCAAAACTGAGCAAAGACAAACCTATCAACACACAACGTGTGGGCTCGCTCGTGTCTACATGTACCTCAGCCCTTCGGAGCAGCTCTATCTTAAGGTAAACCCCCAGACAAAAGACGAAGGCCCCACACATCACAGCCATCCAGGACAACAGCCACAGGCCCTGGGCCAGACGCACCCGCCTCTGCTGGGTGAAATTCATCTTCAGCAGCACCATGGCTCGCAACCTCACACGGATCCACTCAAACAGGACAGAAAAAGCTGAAAGGAACGTAGTGCAATTCTGGTCAATACAGACGAGTCACTCCAGAGGCTGCATGGAAAGATATTCCAGATGGAGGTCACTAGACTTTCTGTGACGTTGAAGCAACTTTTTGGATTAATCCAGTGGTCAATGTCAGCCTTGTGCTTGTCGTTAGTTAGGTGAGTTATTAGCAGGTTGAGCTCTTCTAAGTTGTCCCAGGTGGAGGGGATAAGCAGCTAGATCCCTCAGGTGGTAAAGGACACAGAGAGGACACTCCAAAAGTTTCTACTGCAATGTTGAATATGTCCCACAAAGATTCTCCGATTCCGATCCGATTCCAATCCCCAAAAAAAGAATGGAAATGATGAAAAAATTATTGAACAATGAAGTATGAATGATATTCCTTTTCGCGGAGATGACAAGTTTTCCACTCAATTAATTGGTCGCGCTGCTGGATCCGTCCTTTCAAGCTGAAACCAAAGATTTTCTCCTCTTGATGTGATGTGTTGGTCTTTGATGGCGCCCCTCTGGATCTTTGCATGTGCGGCGCCCCCCTAAAGCACTGTACCCATGGTTGGAGGACACAGAGACTGGCCAAAGACAAGAGTTTGGAGCCGTAATCCAACTAACCCACCTCTGGGATCCTATTATGATCCAGGGTCCAATGAGAAAGCAGGCCAGTGTCTGATCAGCAAACTTGTTCTGATAGTCACACAGGCTGGGAGGGCCGATTGGACTGTTATGACAGCTGGACTTACCTGACACCCATCAACACAGGCTGGAGCACTCAGAGGTAGAAGAAACAAGTTGGAGAGTGATAGTTGAGGCCAAGTCGTAGGCGCATGAGATGTGTTACTCCAGATATTATTGTCAGAATATTGACAGATATTATAACTAGCACACCTCAAACTTTATTATTGTTTCCACAATATGCAAAACCATTTTACCATATATGAGGTTAGTTTCTGTTAAAGGAGGAACCCTTTCGTACAAAATCAGACTTAAAACATTCCTTTATGATTAAAGCTTCTTCACAGTCGCCTTGAACTGTCGCTCAGTCAATGCTCTACAGACCAAGAGTGCTGGAGGACCTTCCATGAGGCTCCTCTTCCCCTCCACACATACTGTATGATCGTTTTGGTATTTTGTCTGGCTCTGATTGAGGGTCTGGGGATCGAGGAACTCATACTTTAAAGCTCACTGGATCGTTGTGATATGGAATTTTGGACTTCGTAGTAAAATTTAACACTGACTTGACTTCAATTCAAAAGGATCCCCAGTAAAAGTCAGCCAACGCCTGCTACCCCTATGTTAGGTGATATGCATCAAATATGAAAGAAATTATAAACGTGACTGTGACATATTATTTAACAGTGAGAAAGAGCAGCCAACCGTTGAAGAAAAGTAATTTTATTTGCAACGATTTTATTCAGTCTCGCTGCTGTACACCAGTGATTGCAGATTTAAACTCTGGCAAATGCAAAGGAAGTTGAAGGAGGAAGAAGTGATGGTGGTCACCTCAGTGTTATGATGATACTGAAGCCCTTCTTGATTTGTTGTGTCAAATATGACGCACAAGTTAGTGCATTCGATGACATTCGATGGACTGAGACTCAGCCAGTCAGAGGCCTGGTCGTGGACAGTGAAAGTAAGAATCCCTCCTCTCACTTGTGCTTGCGGAGCTGGATTTAATACCGTGTGATGCAATGAGAAGGGCTAATGGAGCTGGATCAATGGGATTAGGCTGTTAATAAGTATTTATGACAGCTTGAGTCACAGCTTCACTTAGACGGTAGCTACTGTTTTACTACTGACTGAAACAAAAACACCGGACAGGAGACCCACCTTATACTACTGTGTTATAATATCCATTTATTAACAGGAGACCCACCTTATACTACTGTGTTATAATATTCATTTATTAACAGGAGACCCACCTTATACTACTGTGTTATAATATTAATTTATTAACAGGAGACCCACCTTATACTACTGTGTTATAATATTCATTTATTAAGAGGAGACCCATCTTATACTACTGTGTTATAATATTCATTTATTACACTGAATATCAATGTCATATAATAGAGAATCGTCGTTGTGACATGGGTGCCATCTCTGATACATGAGTTTTATTATGAATCATTGCCACTTATATTTTCAATTTGACAAAGAACCTGAGAAAGAAGAAAAGCAGGTAAAGACGTATGTTGTCATTCAAACAACATTTATTGGTGCAGGTACATGCAGCGTTGACATGGATTAAAAGTGCACACACCTGCAGAGAGGTATAACAATGGGATGGGGTCTACAGGTTAAAATAACACAAATAAATATGTTTCACTGCATTTTATCTCGCTGACATTGAGAGACATCTCTGAGCAGAACTCCATCTTTCATTCACTTATCATATACTTATACTTTTTTCCAGTTACAGGTAGCGGTCCCAGCTTTCAATGAGGAAAAGGGAGGGTACACCCTACACACAGGGCCGCATGAGGGGCCAAGGGACAGAATCAAACTAGGGACCTTCTTGCGATGAGGTGACAGCGCTAACCACCGCGCCACCTTTCCACCCAACTTTCTCCTTTGCAACGCCTTTTCCTATGTACATAAGTGTCTTACTACTTTGGAAAGAACATTACATGTATCGATCACATATACATTTATACAAATATGTATACAAACTTCTGCAAGTCAATCCGAACCTTTTTCACATACACACACAGCTGCAGGGAACCTTCTAGGTTTCTTAAAGCTGGTCGATATATCTTGTCGGGAAAATTTTATCTCACTGCTTTTGACATTAATTGTGATGAAAGACACATTGCTGAAGTGTTTGAAGAGAGATTCTTCAAAAGACAAGCGTCTTAGTCTAACACCTGTATTGAATTTGACAAGGTTGTCTGTACATAATGAATTGGCAGAATAAATACTTCAAGTTAAACACACACTCACGTGCTAGGTGCACCTACGGACGTCATACTATGACAGTATAACACAACAGTTCTGAACAAAATCTCGAGGCTTAGAATGATTCCTTTTTGGGAGTGATTTGTTCACTGGACACATTTTGTCTATCACATACAGAACATAACGTCAAACTTCACTACATGGATTACTACAACATAAACTGTGTTATATACACTCAGAATGTTTAAGAGGATGATACACACATGCATCACAGCATATACAGTATCTATGCTGGGGGGGGGTCGATATTCAGCCTCCTTCTCCTTTGTTGCTCGTTGTTGCTGCTGTGGCTGTCAGTCCATCACTCTGCCTGTTTGTTCCATTCCCCCCGCCCACTCCTGCCCACCCTGCTGCTCATTCCCTCCACCACCCTCCTTATGGGCGTGCAGCTGCTGCATGAAATCATCCAGGATCTGCTGTGCTGACATGGAGGTCACATCCACAACGTCCTCCCCCAATAGTGTTACCTTTACTTCACCCTTTCCACCCAAGCTGTCTCCCCCATGGGCCTGCTTGGGGATCAGAGTGGAATCGGCATATTTCGTGGTCAGAGTGGGCTGTTGCTGGCTCTGGGAATGCGGTGGTCTCGCAGCATAATTGGCAGCAATTTTGTTATAGATGGCTGTGCTGATGTCAGCCACAGAAAACGGTGGACTGTAGCTGGATTTGTGCTGGCTGGAGACATTACCCTCAGCGCCCTGTTTAAATGGCACAAAAGCTGTGACCATCTGTGGAGCTGCCTCTGATTTAGTCAACCAATCATTTGCTCCCTGGACCACTTTAGACACATCGTGGGGGTGGTTGTCTGCTGGTGGAGAGCTGGCACAGTGGCTGATTGGAGCAGAAACCGCCAGAAACCTCTGTACAGTCTCAGCTGAGCCAAAGTGCTTCTCCACTAACTCCTTTATCAAGCTTGGAACCTGGGGTTGAGACATCAGACATTAATCCAGACCCGTTTGAAATAATTCTCATTACTATCAAGGGTCTGTGAGAATCCTTATGCAGACAGCGCTGCCCAAACAAGTACTGAATATGCTCCACATTCTTCACAGGGAAGTTTGTTAATACAAAAAGGGCATTTTATTCTTGTGAATCTTTACTTGTGTTCTTCAGACATGAGAAACATGTTTATATACAGATGCTAACATTCACCTATGGCTGTCGTATGAACCGTAGCAATAAAGAGGAGGAATCTATCAGACTAAATAGTTGCATCTGGTGTGACCAGATTTGTTTGGATGTCCAGTAGATGGCAGTGTGCTCACGTTGATGTTCTCCAGGGAGGAAATGGTCCTGCGGGCATCTTCTAGCTCTGAGCTCAGCTGGGACACACGGTTCAGTAGATACTTCTTGTCACCGCCCAAACTCTCTGACTGCACATAGAACACATTACATTTTCAGGAGAAAGGCAGTGTTGTTCAATTCTATATTAATCCTGTGCTATTCCTGCATACCGCAATGTGTAGATGCTCCCCCAGCAAATTATTGACTGGCTTGCTCCCACCGTGGGTCTCCAGGAGGCTGTCAGACAAAAAACAGCAGGCTGTTCGGATTACTTGCAGTATAACACTGGTGGTTTTATCCTAAAGACAGTTGCCTCAGAGCGCAGCCCAGAGTGAAGCGACCAATCCAGCCCAGTTGCTCCAGTCTGCTGAAGAATGTGCCAGGCGAGCAGCAGCATTTGTTTGGTGTTAGAGACACACTTGACAGGGCCTCGATCCTAGGAGACAGTACACTCACTCACTCACTCACTCACTGTGGTTGTAAGGAGAGCAAACGACTTGAATCCCTATCTCCAAAAATGGGTCGCCTAGGGCCACGGAAATAGACTAGGGGTGACTGCGTCCTCTACCGGAATCCAGTACATTCCATGGATCGATGAATCTATAGAAAGTATTATGTAAAGCCCTGGCTTGACTTGATGGATTTTAATCAATCGCCTGGGGACATAAACTGCAGCAGCTCGCCATGGCAACATGCACAAATCCCAGCACTGGCACATACAGAACATATTTATATAGATGAAACACCAATTCATCATGCTATGTTTAATTCTGTTCTGGTTATGATCTCAAACCTTTTGTACTTCTCTTTGACAGTGCTGAGTTCTTCCCTGGTCCTCTGTAACTCAGACTCCAGGCTCTCAATGCAAACCACCGTCTGCAGCAGGTTCTGGTGCAGATCGGAATTTTCCTCTTGTAATGCCCTGAGAACAGAGTGATCAAGAATTATTCAAACATTATTTAGAGGCGTGTGCATTGTGTGCACCAGGGGCAACCTTTGGAATGAAGATTGCTTGTTTTGAAAGTCTGTTCAGGAATACAAACAAGGATGGTCTATATGAGTTGGTTGTTTTTGTATTTGATGCTCACACAGTTTTGTCCTACACTCTTCTCAATTTCCCTGCCTCTTATGTTTATCACTGACAACATCGAGATGCTTACGTTAATAGCGGCTAAACCTCTTCCCATTAAAACAGCAGAGGACACTCATTATTGCGATCGATAGCCCGTGATCCAGCAACCAAACCAACAGATGAGACGCAGTCTGTAATGTATGTATATGAGAGTGGTCTGATATACACTTACTGAAGATGGTCTGCATCAAACAGTGTATTCTGGAAAAAAAGAGGGTGAAAATGACTTCAGGGGACATGAGGTAACATAATTAACAGGAGACATTCAGAGCTGTCCCTGAAAGATGTCCAGCCCACCGACATCTGAGTTTTGTTTTCATTTTTGCGCAACACGAATGAGAAATGTATCCAAAGGCAATCATTCATTAATTCATTCATTCATTCATTCATTCATTCATTCATTCATCCATCCATCCATCCATCCATCCATCCATCCATCCATCCATTCATTCAGTCACTGCCCTCTTTTGTCTGTGACATGTACTCTATTAACAGTTCAGGTTCTATTTAAAAGTTGAAGTAAGGACATGACTGCTGTCCCTCCTTAGGTCATGCACGTGCATGGGTGACTCCAATGACAACATGTTGTATCGCTCTCCATACCAGCTCACCCGTTCCCATAGCGATGGCCTGACTCGTTGCATAACGCTTGAGACATACTCCTGGAGTTTACAGTTTGTTGTGTGAAACTAAATAGCAGCCAACATCTCCCCCTCACAGCCTGAAACCAAGTGATTCTGAATCCCACAGTGGCTGCACAAAAAAAATAATGTTGCGCAACATTGGATGTTAGCCTGAACAGACACTTACATAAGAGCAATGTGATACCAGCTCTTTTCCATGAAGGTCACACGAGCACTATCCACGGTGTAGTTTGCCCTACATGTGGTCTCTTATTCTCTCTAAGCCTAAATGTTGGATTCATGAAACAGTGGACAACAAACACACTCTACTCCAAACATTTAAAATAGACCTCCCCCTGAAAGCACACGGTACTCATCTGCTGCATTGCTGAGGAATGACTCAGCTTGCAGCACACATTTGACACATCCACCAGTGGGTGACGTGGCTACACCGCCTAAGAAAGGAAGAAGCTGCACTGCATTTGCTGTGCTCATGCTGTTCTTTCTCCCCAGACATAGTCCTTCCACTCAGTGTGAGCATAGTCACAAGTGCTGCACAAATAGACCCATGCAGAGCACCGTGTTTCTCTTTCAGAGATCAAATTAAAAATGCATTAAGTAGTCCAGCATTGCTCTAAGTAACTTCCTACGGGCTTTGGCTAATTTGTATCCTGAAACAATACATGTACGTATTATGTATTGAATGTAACTGGATTCATTGGTTATTAAACAAGTTTTTCAAATATTCATGACTCTGCTAGTTCTGATTTAGGATGTGAAATATTTGTCTGTACTATGAACACAAACTTGTTTCCGATGAAATGCTGTCGCTGATGTTGTAGTCCATTTCCTGTGTCATCATTAAGAACTTTACCAAACTTAGATGAAACTTACCCTGTGTTGTTTGGAGTTTTCTAAATGTTTGTGGTGTCGACCACTCTTCTCTGAGCTGTGGCTGGTAGCTGTGGACGGTGTGTCTCTGCTTCTGGAGGAGTCGGATTTACTAGATGAAGACTCTGACCCGAGACCCACTCTATCACCCTGGGCCCCTGAGCCCCCTGTGGTGGGAGCTGAGGTGCTTGGACCTTGTTGTCTAGGATTAGGGCGCACCACCTCTGGCAGGGGTTGAGAAAATTGCTGAGCATGTGCACGTGGGATGCTAAAGGCAGCGGTCTGTTTGTAATGGAGCCGTTGTTTAGGCTGGGTGGGTTCAGGGCTGGTGCTGGTTCCATCAGTTAGCTGCGAGCCACATCTGCCATATCTGTCCCCTGACACAGGGCCACCAAGGGGTGATGGCCTCTTGTCTTTCCGGCCTCTTCCACGGTGAGTATTGTGGCCAGTGGAGTTGGGGTACTGTTGAGGCGGAGGACTACCTTGGTGTTTTCTAACTGCATATGAGATGAGTTTGTCAGGATTGGAGCAGTCTGAGCTTTTACGAGTTGTTTTCTCTTGTCCACTAGGCTGTTTAGCTTTCTGCTCACCTGAACCTCCTGAACCGTCCCTGTGCTTCTTGGGTGGAAGCTGAGGTTTGATTGGGTCAGACATTAGTGTGCTGGCCTTGTTAGGCGTTTTATTTCTGTTCACACCCAATACAGAGAGATGAGATGGACTCATCACCTGTTTTGTTATATCATCCAGGAAGGCTGAGAATTGTAACTTTCCCTGCAAAAAATCTGCCTTGGCTCGCTCAATGTTGGCTTGATTGAGTTCTTTCCCCTTTGGTCCGCTACATTCTTGCCCTTTAGCCACTCTAGGGGACAGTACCTCCATTGACCTAGCCTTGCGGATATCTGAATGAGGCTCCCTGTTTTTAAGGATCCCTTTGCTAGGAAGCTGAATCGAAGACACTGCTCTCTTAGGACCCCTGGACACTCCTAGCTGAATGTCCTCCTCACTGAAAACCAGGCTTCGGCTCAAACTAGAGGACTTATAAAGGGGTCTGTAGTTCTTAACCCTGGACTGTCCTTCTCCACTTTCATCTTCGTTACCCTGCAGAAGGCCTTCCTCACTTCTGCTGTGACCTCGGTCAAGTGTAGAAAAATCACACTTTACATTCTGTTGTATGCGTCCATCTAGACTGCAAACATTGCCTTTGCTGCCATGTTTTATGGAGGCAAAGACAATTGGCTCATTGCTATCGTCCCGCAAACCTCTACGCAAATCTGGGATGTTGGAGCAGGACAAAGAATGCTGTGGACGCTCAGCATGGCGACGAGAGAACGGGTCATTTGCGCTTGCCTCCGTGTACCAGGAGGAGGAGGAGAAGGAGGAAGAGGAGGAAGAAAGGGAGGAAGAGGAGGCCCGAGAGAGAGTTACAGGAGTGTCATGATTGTAAAGTATCTCATCGTCTTCAATGGGGTGGAATGATTGAGCTGGGTGTCGACGGTGGGTGTCGGAGTAAGGGTTTTCATGGACATAGTGACCATGTTGATGGTGACTGTGTTCCCTGTTGCTTTCAGTTCCGTCTGTGTCATCAAACAGTTTGTACCTACAACATAAGGACACAGGGAATTGAGCAACTCAGTGATGTATTGCAAGTAAAATGCCAACAACGATTCCACTGATGACAAATTTAAAAATTTACAGAGCTTTTGCTTCATAACTCCCCTGATTCTAATTGTTGCAGACTGGCATGAATGGTCATACCTGTGTGACGGAAGGTCTTGTTGATGGTGGTGGTGGTGGTGATGGTGATGCTTCCGCAGCTTGATTTCCTCTGGTCCAGAAGGACAGTGAACAGGCTTAAAAAACTTTTCCATGACCCGTCTCTTCCCTGGTGGAAGTCTGACAATACTGTCCTGGCTGGTTTGACAGAACAGCAGGTGCTGATAGTGAGCCGTGATGGTACTCGAATGTTTCCTCTGCTCTAAAACTGACAATCTTTAGTTCAGTGAGGCAAATACTGGTATCATTGCTGAAGACCATCCAATTGTTTTATTTAGCTTGTTGCCATTCTCCCTTTAAAAATTTGGCCAAAGAAGTAGAACTTGAAACTAAATGATTAAAAAACATAATCCTTAAAATCTTTCATTCACATGTCTCTGTTGAAGATATGTTTCAACAAAGCATGAGCTGCAAGTTATTGAGTCCTGTGCATCTACCTACACCAACATGTTTGTGTCTCTCTGCATCCTGCTGCAGAATAATGGAAATCACAGGATAGAGCTTTGTTATGCATCACGCCTGATGTAACAGCTGGAAGCTCATTGGACCAGCTGAAAGACCATGACCTTTGTGCTCATACAAGATAATCGAACTAAGCCATTTGGAAAGTGATCTATATCAGGGTTCAATTAAACCACTGATGTAACCTGATGAAACCGTTTCCTGACTTGTTTGTGGCCCTGTACTTCACCTTAACTTTATGTTAACAGCCTGTGATATGCGTGTGTGAAATTTCTGGAATGTTTGTTTTCACATTAGCTGATAATGTGGAAAAGGCATTAACCAAAGGTAATTGTGCTTCCTACAGTTGCTGCATTGATTTGAAAGTTCCCTGCTACCCTCTAGCTGAGGCCTATATAGCCACATGTACTACAGGATGGATGCACGTTAGGCTAGAGGCGATGCATGACGAGAGAATACACACGAGAACGTGGCCCGATATTCATTTACAATGTGGTCCTGGTGGTGTTAAACCATTGATGACATGATACATGTACGATTACATGACTGTAAGGTTATTTCATTTGCTGGATATGCCAGGTGTTTATAGTGGCATTTTTAACATCTCCACCTCTGAAATGTGTATTACCTCTAACTACTAAATCTATACACCCCTTGATCAGCTTACTCCTCACATCTTGAATTCAATGCCACCACTTGATGTAAATTAAGTGTCTTCTTCTGACATACTTTGATTAGCATCTGTATGTTTGGGCTGTTGTCATGCTGCCTGGAGGATGGGACAGACTAAAACCTGTTTTGAGGACACCCCCGCTGTGCGTGATCAATGGTGCTATGGTAGTTACACAAGTTAAAGGTAGCTGCCCGAACATGTACATGGTACTGTGATAGTTGTTTTTGACCAATTTGCGCCTAGTGCCAAGGGAGGGATGGAGACGTGACAAAAAGCACGCGGGTTCACTGCTCCCTCTGCTGGTGAAGAAAAGTAACTCCTACAGTAGCTCACTGCTATTGGTACTTTTCCACCATGGTCATGTCTTATTTCTGGATCTTTCTGGATTCGCAGTTTATTCACTCTTTACTCAAATCATACACCACAAAATACTTAAGTCGGACCACGTCAGACATTAAATCTTTAACGACCAAAACGCACATATGGCTTTAAAAAAACACACACTCGAGTGACATTTGAGGGAGCTACTAGGTAATATACTAGAAATAATACCTTACGCTACAAAGACCTCTAATGTCAAAAAAGTGCATGAGCCATCTATTTCTTTGTTCTATAATCACAAATGGTGTGACATTGCAGTATGGGGAAGTAGATCCGGCACTGAATTCAACCACATTCTAGTTCGATCCGGTTTCGAGAAGTGTGAAGCGCATATAGGGAGATTAATCCGCGCGGCTTTTGGCGTGACGTCAGCTGTTTGCCTTCCCTTGAGTACTATGTCTTGACAATGGACATTATTGTATTTTAACTCTGCTGTATATAATTGATAAACTGTCAAACATTATACATATTATGTTAGCATATCTATCGAAGGACGACCACAGACTCCTTCGATTTCAGTATTAAGAAGCTATTTGTGACTAAAATTCTTACTACGACGTCCGTGCTAAATTATTTTCATATCACATTTACTAAAAGCATACACTCATACTCTGTGACTACTATTATCTTTCCATGAGCCACAAAGACAAACGTTTTTTGTCGAGTAATAGTGCACTACTTTCTTATCGGATGAATATCCCATCTTCTGCAGCCGGCTTACTCAAAGACTATATATACAACACCAGTAACGCCTCACATTTTACAGCACAGCCAGAGCTAGACGCGAAGCCATCGCACTTTTGTGCTTTCAGGTGAACCCGATCTTGTTTTTATTCTTTTTTCTAAAACTAAATAGCTTGTTAGCAAAGAAATTAATAGCTATTTTATCGGTTGATATGCGAGCAGATTTTCAATTTGTTTTCAATCGTCAAACCCTAACGACAGGCCCTCGCAGCCTAACCAATTCAATATTATCACAATTAGCTTATGAGTACGTTGCCTAGTCGCAATTATCGGCAATAATTTTCCTCTGGCGAAGTTGCTGCTTTTTTTTGTTTTTATTTTATTTTTTTTAAACAGCGGTAGTTAAGGGAGGCTTAACGAAACTAAAATGGGCCTCGGGCTAGTAAAAGTTAATATGTGAGAGACTTAAATGTACATTCGTAGAAGAGGAAAAAGCCAGTAGTTATATAATTCGACAACTATGTATTTGACCGCGCTAAGGTTTTTGTTTTTCAAGTGTCGTCAACTAACTTTCAAAATGGAGGCAGTGACGTAATTCCTCAAAATGTCAGCTATTGGTTGATTTGAACGACGCAGTGACGTGGGGTTTATGTACCCGCCCAGGTTAGCATGTACCTAGCGTAACCTAGCTGCCTTTAGCATCGGCCTAACATGAGCATCAGACCAGTTTGGATGAACGGAAAGTGAGCGGAGCACACCCTTGTAACAGTAAGGAAATAACGTGCATGCAGTCTGACAAGGTTGTCGAAGATGTTATAACGACGTTAAAATATATCACAGAAATGAGAGCAGTCTCAGTTAACATAATGAATAGGAAAGATACGATCCAATGCTTAAAAAACGGGCCAATGGACAGGCCTACAGAAATCTTAAAAATTCAAACATTCACAAAGGCAGTTGCCACGATTTTTTCCATTAATTGGCCTTGCTTTAATTTTGTAATGTGCCTTCATATTGAACAAGAGCCTTAAACTGTAGATAGCCACTTTTTTCCCTAACCTCAAGTCTGAAATAGACTTTGAAGCCATTTTTTTCCTTAACCTCAAGTCTGAAATAGACTTTAAAACCTTAATGCAAGAATTTTACTGGAAGTTTTTCAACTCCTAACATCAAGACACCGCAGCCTTTTGTCGTTTTTTTTTTTCCTTTCCTTTTTTATTGGGGGGGAATGGACTGAGTTATTTGGGGAAGGAAGAATGGACTTAGATGTTAGAGGAAGATCACAGGACCAGGATGCAGCGAGGTGATTGGGCACGGGGAAGACCAGAGTGGAGCCAGGCAGGACAGGACCACGCGCCGCCAGGCAGGACAGGACCACAGGGCACGGGCGGGACCAAACAACGCCAGGCAGGACAGGACCACAGGGCGTGGAGGGAGGATCAGAGGGGACCCAAAAGAGCAGGCAGCCGCTGTGGCAGTCTTCGTCGCGTGTACACCAGATGGAGCCAGAGGCACAGAGCAGGCTAGCAGCGCAGTGGCCATCTCCGAACCAGATCCAGAGCAAGCAGGGTGGAAAGGGTGTCATCTAGAGTCACGTTAAAGAAGGCATCGGTTTGTATGTCGGGTAGAGGTATCTGTAACTTCCTCAGATTTCATGTTTTTAGTGTCTTTTAGAAAGATTATAGAACACAATTTCTTGCACAGCTCTCTCTTCCCTTTTTCAGGTAATCTGGTAGAAGTGTTTCGTACTGTGGTCACCCCTCCTGTTATTCGCTGAACACGTGTGGTGGTGTCGGCTGTGATGAATTCCTTGGTTGTGTGGTGTCGAGAGGAGCTCCTTGTCGGACTTCTATACCCCCCCTGCAATCTGAAGTAGCTCCCCAGCCAGAGGGAGAGGCAGTCCCTTGTTGTTCTAAAGGTCTCCCCCCGAGGGTTTCGGCATTGGAGTGTGAGAGTGGATGGTCTCCCGTGCGGCCGATTGAGTGTGTACTGCAGCCCGTCAATACCTCACCAGTGCATCATTGGTACAGATCCGCTGCATCGTCGTCTTAAACCCTGAGCAGTGAGTTGCATGTGTACATGTGGGTGTAACTATCTAGTACGACATTTCTCTGTTTTCGTATTCTGTTAAGTTGCAGTAATTGCTGTCAAAGATGTATTCAAGTATTTGGTCCTGACCAGTATACATTCTGGGCTAAGAGGGGAGGGGTGGGTGCCTTAAAGTGTGTGTCGAGTTTTTCTTTTCACAGGCTTGGTCCTAAGGCTGACCCACCAAAAGAGTACCCCCACACTAGCTGCTCGGCCCATCTTATTTACAGTAGTACTATGGCTCGGGATCAAGTGCAGCCACTGCGGTTTTAAGACATGTAGGAAGGTACTTTTGTCCATTAGACAAAAACTTGAACAAATTTGGGGTTGCATCAACATAACTTGGGTAGAGGGAGGGTGGGTTGTGGGGCCTTAATCAGTCTCTTCCTAGACTTTACAGCTCCATGTTACACGGCAAAATGGCTTGAATAGGAAACATCCAGGTGCATCCCACAAGATTCAACTGGACACTTTGCATCGCAGGATAGCAACCTCAAAAATAGGCCCCTGGTGTAGCAAGGAGTGCTGTTATCCTGGCGATGGAGTGCGGTAACAAGTCTCTTTACTAGAAGTCAATTTTGTACATGCTGCTTTGTGGGGTTGGGGAGGGGGCTGTGTAATTTTGACTCTTGCAGATAAGTTGTATGTCCAGCCCTTCACAAATCTACATTAAAGTCCACTTGGTTCGTAAGGAAGGAATCCAGCGCTCAGAGCTGCGGTATTTCACTGTCTCTTCTGGAAAGCTGATCAAACATTTCACTTGTATTCGTAGTTCTGCAGTTGTACTGTTAATTACTGTAATAGTCCCAGTGGTAGCGTCTTGACTGCTTCATTGTATTGGGGAGGGGGTTTGTGGGAGAGGCTCTTTCCTTTGCATTTTCCAGTGTGCTGTGTCCTGTGCGCTTTCCAATACCCCAGACCATCAGGAAATCTCCTAACTCATTGTACGTTTCCTTGCGCATCGAGCATCACGTAAGGTCACTTATTGTGTTCATTAGCTTTAACATTCATTGTTTGGCAAGATTCCTCCCATTGCAGTTCCTTTGCAATTAGTTACAATGTCTTGTATTGACAATACAATGAGTGAACTATCTGTAAAGGATTTTTTTTTTACTGCATAATAAATGCATAGCTTTTTGTGATTGATTATTGGTATGCATTTGTTCTTTTGGGGGGCTTGTGGGGAGCTTTTCTTGTGCTTTTTCAGGTATGACTAAAGCTCGGAGCTTTGTCGAGCACTGATGTGACCTGGGCTCGAATGACCTCCTTTTCAAAGTGGAAATTGAAGGCAGATAAGTTGAATCCATCAAATACTGATGTTGGAAAGCAGAATTCCCAACCCCTGCTGGGTTATCTGAACTGGGTTCAACTGCCCAGATCTTTCAATGAAAGCAACTTGCTATTCTACACTAGAAGTAGCGCTGCTGTGCTTACGTCTCTTGTGATAATGAGATTTGATGGACAATTCATTCTGACGTTATCTGCAGTAAAGCATTTGGGTAAGGATAACAATAGTCAGTTCTACGATACTGTTGGGTGTGGGGGGTAGTGGTGTCTCCTTCTCTTTGCCCTTTTGATCTTACAGAACATGCCAAAGGAAGAAATCACTCAACCTAGGACAACATGGAACTTTTGCTGCCCTTTGAAATCAACCAACCTACATTAAGTCTGAGATGGAGCCAGGTTATTGTGTTTGTGCAAACCAGTGATTAGTCCTCAGCTACGTGCCCTTGTGCAACTGTACAAGTGGCAGGCTAGTTTTGTTCATTGGCAATCACGCAACTGTGTGATATGATGGAAAAATAGTGGCTGAGGATAGCTGCGCATTGTGCAGCTTTTATTTGATAAGAAATGCAGTGCAAATGTGTTGCAATAGCTCTACACTGGGTTTGGTTTGGGCGTATCCCTGCACTTCTCTTTACAGAAATCAGAGTGCGAGACTGGTTCAAGGACGAGTGAAGTCCTCTTACCTGGAGAGTGTAGTAAGATGTTGGCTTACTTTGTCAAATTTAAACTTCTGCAATGCTGTAGACAAATGACATCTTGGAACTGGCTTTGTGTTAACCTCAAATTATGAGTAACAATGCTTTACTAGCACATTCCTCTTTGGCCATGGGGCCCTGTTGCTTTGCATCTTAAACCATAAGATGAGTAGAATTTTTGAATTGTGAGTATTCCGTGGTGGGTGTGTTGTGTAGATCACTCTTTGTTTCAGATCATTATCGTCTGTCAACTCCGATCTCGCCTGCCTCTGAATGCAAAGCCATCTGTGGAAGCTGTCAACCAATATGAGTGTGGCCCCTGAATGAAGTACCAACCCCATATGCCTGAGCTTAAATCTGAACCCTGACGTCCTTCGCAGAAGCCCCGCCCTGCTGTGATTTGTGTGTGTGTGTGCACCTTTTCTCTTCCATTTGGTTTCTCAGGTCAAATTACTAAATTCTTTATTTGGCGTCTGGGATGGGCCGAACCCATGTGGGAATGCTGAGAATCCAGTCACAAAGATCAACAACTGCAAGCTTGTTTCGCTAATACTGCATCACTTCAGTCTCATGGGTACTAAGTTAAGTAATTTCGGTTCCCTTGATGATTTTCTTTAACATACCATGGCTTAAATGTGTAACAACATGTTGCATGCACATCGCTCTGCATAACGTTTTACACGTAATGTGCATAATGGTGTTCATTAAGTCGTCAAACATTGCAGTAGTTTTGGGTCAGGTTTCTTTTGGTTTGGGAGGGGGGGCAACTGTCTTCTCTCTTTTCAGAACTGTCGTTCAGCTAAGCTGATCCAGGCAGGTGACAAAACGTCTGCAGGAAAAATCTCTTATTACAAGCGAGGAATTGAGTCACTGAGGAGAAGTAGGCTGGTATATGCTGTTGGAGTCAACCATGACGTGATACTGGATGAGCGCCGGTACATTTGGGTCACACTGGGGTGGGGGTGGGGGCTTAAATTGTTCTGTTTTTCTCCCGTTACAGCTGTGTAATCGCGTTCATCCTGCTGGAATTGAAACTAGTGGAAAAGCAGACTTGAGTATCGCCAGAGGAGCTGGTATTGTCTGACTTCACTGGATCTTTCAGAATCGGTCTCAACCATGCAGTGTCTTGGGGAAATGCTGGGAACGGGGGAAACCAGTTGTCTCTTTCTTGTAGTTTCAGCCTCGTGACAAAGACAAATGCCCCTCATGCAGTGAAAGATTTGTAGCAGCCAGGTGTCTAATGGGTTTTCTTTTCCTGGAGGAACAACGAAACGTTGTTCCTCCAGGTTTTGCTTTTGCCCTCAATACAGCAACAACAAAAAGCAAAAGACTCCGGTGGTGGCACTCCTGACTTTGTCAGGACGGGGTTCAATTCCCTGCGGTGTCTTGCTTTTTTTTCCATGGTGCTGTTGAGATTTTTGTTGAATTGTAACATTAAATATGCTGAGTGACTAAGATAAATCCTATATCCCGATATTCAGTTTGTACATTAGTATCAATTACTAAATTCACGTAAGACCGTAGTTTCCAAGGACTGATTGTTTCATTTAACATGTCAATAAATCCTGGCTCTCCACTTATTTTTTCAGCTTTTTTTAGTTTCATATTTCTTTGTTTACATGATGCTGAGTGTTAACTGTTCAACTGATGTTTTTAATTAAAGTATGGTAATACTACACGTGTCTAAACGATTACTTATGTGACAGGGCCAATTTTTGACTTATTCCAATGTGGTGATGGGGAAAATCCTGAGTGAAAACAAATTGTAGTATTGTCATTCTCCATCCAGAATATAACGATACCATGATCAGAACAGGTATGTCATAAAAGCAAAAAGTTGGGAGAATATTATTTAAATCTGAGGTCATTAGGTTTGCAGCATCTGTACAATAATATTCAACAAGTTTTACAATTGTTTTCTGGCTGTAGGGCAAAGCAGCCAGTAAGACCACAGAATGTGGTGCAGAGTTGAAAGCAGACACATTATCCTGCAGAAACCACCTTTGACCAGATACCCCTGATGTGTAGTACACGGCGCTTGACTAGGACACCCAGTGGTCAATAAAAGGAAGTGTCATCGAGATGTGCAGTTTATTGCTTCCGTGCTTTGATTCGCCTTAACATTCATATTCAGCTACACTGCAGGTGCAAGTTGACACAAACAACTGTCTGTAGTCTATAGCTCTACTAAATGGCATTGTCTAAGTAAATAGCTCATAACGTGCCACATGTTGAATAGTGAGTGTTCAGTTGGGTTAGATACAGGATGCTAGCTGGAATCATAGCCACGGTAGGTATTGGTCATTGGTTCTCTTAATGTGACACAAGTTCCTTTCTCCCTCCATAACCTATTCCACATATTTGAGTAACGATAGCAAATGCACGCTGTGATCTGGAATTTTACAGTGCTTACATCAACTTCATTTGCTCGGCTGAATGCTACACATACAAACCAAATCCCTCAACTGTTCAAGAGGTTCACGTCACAAACAAATCAGGTGATTCATGTGACTTTTTCCCTCTTAAATTCACTAATTTTGTTTGTGCGACGTTAGCATGTTAAGCCTGATGCCATCAGCATGCTAACTATGGTGATGCAGTTTTTTTTTCTTGACGTTATGTAAAAACACAAGCAAACTGAATACATGAAATGTAAATATTGTAGGAAACAAAGGTTTTTTATTTCATGTCTGTTTCATGAAGCACTCAACTGCTTCAGGCGTTGCTAGACTCACTTTCATTCACTTTGAACGCCACTAGTCATGTGATAAGACCATGTAGTAGTTGCTGACATTTGCTTCATGAGTTACCATGCATATGTCCAAGGACCTTCTCTGATCTTCCTCTTTTCCTTTCGGCAGGCGTCACCCTTCATCCTGGCCTTTCCCAGAGAGAACCTCAAAATCTTCATCTCTTCTACCTCAAACTCTGCCCCCCGTCTTTTCCACGTTGACCCCAAGTGCTTATAATCCTGCACTTTTCCCTTCAGGTCCTCTCATTCATACGTCACCACTGCAAGTCACATCTTGAATCATTGAATTGAAGGACCAGCTCTAGTGATATTTTATAAAACAGGCGTTTAAAAAATAGTCAGCTTGCAACCAGCCGACATTGAAGCTTTTCTGTCGGTTTGTGAAGGTCCCTTGGCATTTATTTATGTATTTATGTTTATTTATTTATTCATTCAAGCGTTCATTCATTCAATTGAGCCCAACAAACTGATACCACCACGATGAACTCTTCTGCGGAACTAATGCGCACACACCAGTTTCCACGGAGCCATTTCGCCCCCGGTCCACTTGTCGAAAGTTTTCCCTTTGCTGTTTGTGTGTGTTTGTGTATTTGATGAGGTGTGGAGGAGAGGGATGATGTGGTCCTTTTTTGCCAGGGATCCTGTGAAAGACTTTGCTTATGAAATTCTCCCAGACACCCAAGAGAAGTGTGGAATATGGACGCTCCACCGGGGGAAGCGAAAGGTAAAAGATGTACAGGACTTCATCTCCGATGCTAACTGTTAGCCCGCTTTGTTATGGAGGCCTGTTAGCGGCTAGTAGCCTTATCTTTGGTTTAAACCTCTGTGTACCGTGTCATAAGTTATTCTGGCGAAATTATTTCCATTTTATGTCAGTATTTCTTCAGCTGTCATGGTACAATGACTCAGATGCGAATTCCGTTGGACACCGAGCAGCTTTTATTTACTCCTATGGTCAAGACACGTATTTCTCGCCACGTCACCCAGTTCTAGCCGCACTTCACGACTCAAACCTAAGTCAGTTACCACTATAGCGTCATGACACAACCTTCTCCCCTCGTTAATGAGGGCACCCGTCGAGAGCAAACTCTCGTGGTTGTTGTCGCGCAGCACCTCAATCTGTGTTGTCAAGAGTCGCTGTTGTCACTAGAAATACACTCCAGGCAACCACTTCCGGTGCCCGTCCTCCTCTGAATCCTATTCAGTAGTCTGTGAACACCCGACGGGTGACCACGATGTAACAGTGGTTGAATCGTCCCCGCAGACCAACGGGGAAGCGGTGTCTGTGTTCGTGTACGAGGCGGCGCAGGGCTCCGAGCCGCAGACCCAGCTGGCCAAGGCCGCGTTCAAGCGCATGAAGACCCTGCGTCACCCGAACATCCTGGCCTACGTTGACGGTTTGGAGGTTTGTGTCCCGTCGGGTCCCCACTCTGTTTAATCCCACTTGTAGTGTCTGATGAATAGACTTCTATGACGGGATCCACATCTTCCTTTGTGCCTCATCTGCATGACGTGTTCTCCTCTGCATGTTTGCCTTAAGATAAAGGCGAGTTCTAAAATCTGTTATGTACTATACTTACAATATATAACATATATCCTCTCTATGGAAGGACAGACATACACATCTTGTAACTGCCAGTCTTTAGGGCCCTTCTTTAATCTACATATACAGCAGGGAAAATAAGTGCATCACGCATCAACATTTTTCTTTCATAATATAATTTGAATGGGGCTATTTAGGTTAAATTGTCACCAGATGTTGGTAACAAACCAAGTAGTTGACACAGGGAATTTCATACATGTTCATATAGGGGACCCTCGGAACCTTCAATTTTTGAGGACAATTTGTGTGGAAGAATGGGCAAAAATAACTCAGACTGCAACTAGCTGTGTTGAATCTTCGTTACCAACAAAGGCTTTTCTACTCTGTATTAAATACATTTCAGTAAGCGTTCACTACTTTTCTCCCTGTGTCACTGCCCATTTATGGACAGAGGTTTTGATTTCTTTATATGTGTGGATTATGAGGGTTCAACAT
>JBBMJM010000015.1:1399307-1409847 GCA_037832705.1 Centriscus cristatus | reverse complement strand
AGGGAAAGATGGAGATCGACGATTCGCTGTGGCGACCCCTGAAGAGGGAAAGCCGAAAGAAGAAGAAGAAGAAGATTACAAAATGATCAAACGTGACCTTTCCAGAGTGCAAGAGAAATGTTTGGATTGTCTATTTCGTCAGTACATGAGCTTGTATTTGAATTCCATTATTTGAATCGAGCACTGATGTGCAATCTGTGTGAAATATAGCACCTGGCTTTTAATGGTTGAAATGTGATGTGATTCTCCGTATATTAGTGATTTTAAATAGCTTCAAACAATTTGCAACAAGCCCTTTCAGTCTAACTTAAAGACTGGACTGTGATCCATGATAATGACTCTTTCTCAGTGGACGTTTGTGTTAAACATGCTGAACAAAGCGATTGTGGTGGTATGAAGGTCACTTAGTGCAAAGAGGCTAAATTGCTTTATGGCTCCTTTAAACAAAGGCCGGGCTAAGGGTCAACGCTCATGCCTAAAAAAGGAAAATGAGCTTTACATCCATACACCCATAGCCAACTACATGCTACGTCTATGTAAAAGATTAATCCTAGCGTCATAAAAGGGTTTATTGGGAATGTGCAGTGTTTTGACTTCCTGCACAGATTCTTTAGTGAATGACCCTGAATTTATTGGTGCCATAAGGAATAAATGTAACCTTACAAGCAAAAACTAGGATCAGAAGTCCATGGTGGTTGTGCCTTCATGTTTATTACCCCAGGCTGCAGTAAAGATAACATAGCTGTGAACTCGGTAGAGCCAGCGAGAGTAAACCTGCAGAGGGCAGTAATACTTCATATATGCCACACACATTTCCGGGATATAGAATTATTTTCATACTTCTACAGTTCTACTTCTTATATTCTATAAATGCATTATTTTTCCATCTGACTTGAACCATCCTTCCTTTCATTGTTTCCCTGAGAGGCAGACGAGCTGAATGCCTCCACATTCACACTTTCTCTTGGGAGTTGTCTGTGGGTCTCACCAGTTGTAACAGCATCTCCATATGGACTATTTCATGACTTCCAGTGGAGCTGCTGTTATCTGTGGAGGGACACCTGTTATCATCGAGGAAAGCTCCAGAGACATCTCGGGACATGTGACTTTTGAACTTCATCAGCCTGTGTACAGAAATGTATTGGCATGTGTTATTATCTTGAGTTGTCCTAGTCAATGTGAATGTTCATTCTTATTCAGTGCAATAAAATATTCCTGCATACCCCTTTCTGCTTTGTGTTTGTACTGCAAACCGAAAGCGAGAGGAGCTGACATTAAACCACACGACTCTTACTCTATGTTTGTGCGGGCCTGTGGGTGGGGGGATGTGAGTTTCACTGTGACTGGAAATCAAGGGATGTTTACTGTAAAATAGCTTCCAGTCCATCCAGTCCTTCCAGGGGGACTTCTGAAATGAGGCAACGGTACACCAAACAAAAAATGAAAGAAATGGTCCTCAACTTTGTGGTTTATTGTTAAAAGAGTAAAACAGACAGTGAATGTTTCAGTTGATGAGACAATTATTGGAATGATTACATTCAAGAAAAGCATCTTTGTGTTGAAGCCATGGTCATAATCAGCATTTAATGGCACAACATTTTAAGTTAGCACCAAAACTGTAACGTTGAAATCTGACAAAGAGAACATGCATCTTGTGCAACCCACAATTTATTTTAATGTGAAAACACAAAGTTTCTAAGGTCTCTGGAATGAATATGAAGTGACACTCACAGAATGAGACCCTGGAAAACAGCAGCGAATAATAGATTTCCCTGACATGTGACAATAAAGTCGTATCTTTCTTCAAGTAATGATGAATTATACCACTATGGTAAAATGGGCCTTACTATGATGCCCACAACAGTTTGGATGGCAGATGATAAATCTATATGAACTAAGATGAAAGCACAGTATTCATGTATCCATGTATACAATAGTTTCAAATGGCCAATATAAGTCGCAGGTTTTCAAGTTTTCCTTTACATTACTAAGACATCAGAAAAAAAAATGCTGACATTGAATTGATCAGCCACATTTCTCAGTCAATAAACAATACGAAAATACAAACACAGACACTTGTGATGGAGCTATTGAATACCTATGTGACATATACTGACAACGTGTTGTAAATTAAAGCAGCAAATGGATACCATGTGTACTACTTGTGTTTTCAATATATTTGCACTGACAAAATCGGTTCTTCTTATCCTTCTTCTCTCGGTTACGGGGAGTTTTCACTGCGTGAAATTTAGGCAGAGCAAGGTAATAAAATTACACATCACGGGTCGTTTTCTCACTCACTTGCATCAAAAATGCCTTCTTCATTTCCACCAGCGCAATGGTTCACCAGGCTTTTATTGTGAAATACATATGACTCTTCCGGTATACGTGTGCCAGTTTGGGGTTCAATAGTATGCCCACTGTCAGCTGAACGCTACAACTGGTAGCTGCTAAAGAATTCCGGTTCTTCTCAGCCAGTTCCTGTCGCTTCAGACACTATCGTTCGGATACGCAATTGGCATTGGAGTAATATCTGTCTACGTAACACCAGTGACGTCCACCGAAGAGGGAGTCCTCCGTTAATGACTGGTTCGCTGTACGTGTGTGTGGCTAGCTAGCGTAGAGGAGGGTGGGGACAGAAACTTCAAAGACCTCGCCCAACCGTTGCTTCATTCCGTCGGTCAGCTACCCTTCGGACGGTGTGACAGACCCACACCAGATTGATATTCCAGTGGGACATTGGCACACCTGTGTCAAGTGAGCGCAACAAACATGTTCCGAAAACACTTGAAGAAGGACCCCGAGCTGTTTCAGAACGTATCAGAGGGACTGCGGCGGCTTTACCGGACCAAACTGTTCCCGCTGGAGGACACGTATCGATTCCACGACTTC
The DNA here is from genome assembly GCA_037832705.1 of Centriscus cristatus. Classification (NCBI taxonomy): domain Eukaryota; kingdom Metazoa; phylum Chordata; class Actinopteri; order Syngnathiformes; family Centriscidae; genus Centriscus; species Centriscus cristatus. The sequence continues at coordinate 1,406,955 of JBBMJM010000015.1, read as the reverse complement.
CACTCCCCTGCCCTCGAAGATGCCGACTTCGACAACAAGCCTATGGTCCTCCTGGTGGGTCAGTACTCTACCGGCAAAACCACCTTCATTCGGCACCTGATGGAGCAGGATTTCCCCGGTATGCGGATCGGCCCGGAGCCCACCACAGACTCATTCATCGCGGTCATGCACGGGGAACAGGACGGAGTGATCCCGGGTAACGCACTAGTCGTCGACCCCAAGAAGCCCTTCCGTAAACTCAACGCCTTTGGCAACGCGTTCCTGAACAGGTCAGGCCAAGTTGAAGATCTTACACTGTCACATTAGCCTGAAATATAAACCCCGGGGATCATAGTAAATAGATAAATAGCTTAAAACCAGACGTACTGATTAGGCTCATGTGTGAATGGATGTCTACACTGTGTCATACAAATAGCATGTGAGCTATTGTGAGCTGCTAAGACACATGTCATAGAAACCAGTCATGTTGCAAATCTCACACTACCTAATACATTAATAACATCCAATAGCTTCACCTGTGCAAGAGACATTTTCCCTCCTTCATCATCCTTGAATAACGTGGGGATTTGGTATCAGTAGCCAGGTGGAAGAGCCAGTTTGTGTATGACAGCAAATGACAGGTAGGTGCTTTCCAACACCTGAAGAAATTCATTTTCTCACACCTTGCACCACATGTCTGCATAGTATCGCACCTCCTTGTCCTTCAGCCAAGTCCTCCTGAGCACCTGGCAGAGCCACTCAGTCATAGTATGGCCCCTCTAATGGAGAAATACTAAGTGTTGCTAGGCAACAGCAATGACCTTGTCATGTCTTATGTCAGTACAAGGCATTTGTTCCTTCTGGTCATATAAAGTGTTACATCAGTCGCAGCCGGCAAGCCAACTCCCTTACTACCTGTGAGTTGGCCTTGTGCAATCCTGTTAAAAGGGTTTGTCTATGGTCATGCTTTGGCATATTTTTAGCAAGTAAATCATGACTAGTGACTTGGATACCTTATGTTAAGACATTTATATCATCTGAGTTTTATCCTTGTGCCTAATGAGCCAGAGATTTTGTGGAAATTTCCAGAGCAGTTTCCACAATTTGATGAATCTGTCATGACTCTTATTAGTTAGTCACCCTGACTGCCAATATTTGATGACCAACGTATTACTCAGGTGAGGCTGTCCGTAGTCAGTTGCAATGGCAGGAATTTGAAATTGTAGAAAGAAGGGAAATTAAAAGCAGAAGAAAATGTGAAACAAAAAGTAAGAAGCCGAGAACTGGGGCAATAAGGGATTTTTGTTTCTCTTGTTTTGCTATTTCAGCAAGCAGGGGCTCTACTAGTAGAAGTTATTCTGATGAAATCCTGGACATGCTAAAGACATCTTTCCTATGGATCTGCTATGACATCACATGGCTAACTTCCTGTAGGGGAGAGGACTCAACTCCCCTGTTTCTCCAGTGACAGTGTTGTTACCTGGCGCTGTCAAACAGTTCACAAGTAGTAGGCATATGAATTATTTTCTTGTGGACACTGTGAGCTACTACTGTTATCTTACCTATCTTATCTAGTTTCACGTGGCTTGCACAACCATGACAGTGTATAAACAACTTGAGGTCAATTCCCTCAGGCTGACACTTCCCCTTTTAGGTTACTTCCATTATCTATTGCATTGTCTTCCCTCAATTATCTTGAGTGTTTTCCTTTTCCTTGCTGCCGTTTGCCAGCATCAGTCAACTACATAATGTGAAGTATTGCATTTCAGATAACCGGTTGAGAGAGTTGGAGTGTTGGACTTGACACTCCACAATTTGCTTTCAAGAGTATATTACAGGCTCGAGAGGAAGCCAGATAAGATTGTGAATAAACAAAGACTATTGTCCTTGGTGAGATGCTGCCGTGGAATATCATGGGACTTGTGTTTCTCCCTGAGTTTAGTCTCCGCTGCAGTCTCAGAACTTACAAAGCCATGGAAAGTATGTTGTAGCTCACAGGATCATATGTAGCATGTGAGTGCGCCAATAGCAGGTGCATGACCTCATCAAACAACCATGTTGTGTGTCGGCCTGAAGTGAATCAACTGTAGTGGCATGTAGCCTGCAGACCTGTAGCATATACTGTGACTGATAAAACCACACCAAGGATTAGACCAAGACAAGCATGAGAATATACGCTGGTTTTGGCTCAGAATGTGCACGCCTTCCCTTTTCTTCTTACTACACCAAAAGTATCTGGATTGCGGGGTGTGTTTTCACTCCTAAATGTAGATAGGGGCCATCTGAGCTCAGATTACTGATTGGCTTGGGCTGGAAAAGACAATCTCAGCACAGGCAGTTTCCTTGCAAAGTCACTCGACCTGTAGATTATCCTTTAACTACCAGGCTCAAAAGGGCCTTGCCTCTAATATAATTGGACATAAAGCATAAACAGAAGTCAGTCATGTGATTCTCACACCTACAGTCTTCTCTTGGAATAGAAAAGCTGAAATTCAGTTACATTTTTTCAGTTTCTTTCTTCACAATTTCCCATTTGTTTGTTTCTCTTCCATATTCACACATATGCTACATATTTTCTTTTCCTCTTCCCCTTCAGTTAAAATGTCCCAGCAGGCAGCCAGTCATAGTGTGTTTGTGATCTCTGTGAGCCATTGCTCCGAGTCAGCAAAGAGTGAGTTCCGCACTGGCCTACCCACTGTCCTTCTCTTGGCCTCTTATACCAGGACACTGACACTGCACTTTATACTCTTTTGTTGGCAGTAAACAAACAAATTCACCAGAAGCCACTAAGTCTTTGTGTCACTTGTTTGTGTAAATGTCGACAGATAATTTGCAGGGTGTTAGATGAAGCAAACGTGGAAAAACTGAAACAAATATCATCTCCTATCCTGTCCATATCGCTGGAGCCAGAGGTCACCAAACCTGCTTCCTCTCATCGACAGGAAGTTAAGGTTACAATGTGAAAGAAAACCATAGGTCAAAAGGTGAGGTATGAGGGAGTTGTTCCTTGTGCTAGCCACCACATAAAGCCTGTGGTGTCATCACTATCTTCACACGTAACTGGACAGTAAAAGATCTCAGATTGTTCTCTGCTCTACGGCCCCCGTGTCAGGTCGAGGGTCTTCTGTTTTTTCTTCCTCTAAGAATTCCAGTTCATGTTCATCCCTACATTTTTTCCTACTCCATGTGTGTGGAAAATGTTGGGATAGACAGTTCGATGGAAACCCAGAACCAAATTCCAACAGTGTCATATTGTTTGCCAGCAGCAAGGGGAGAGACGGAAAAATCCTGTATGTTTCTTATCTGTCTGTCAGTGTTATTGTAATGTCATAGCACGCATACGATCCCCATACAAAAAGCCTGTCTCTTACTTTTCCATGCCTTGCTCTTTGTCTTGATTTTTTCTCCCTGCATGTGGTGTGGGACCTCTGTTAGCATTGCGGTGTGTGTGTGTGTCTGCCTGCCTGCAGCGTGGTTTTGGCAGGAATGTAAAAGCGAGGTTCTCCCAGTCTTATGACCCAGTGCCTCTGAGCTCATGTTGTGAGTAGTACTGGTGCAGACCGACTGAAAGGCCAGTGGAGCAGGAAGGAGTGTCTGAGCTGTGGGGTGTCTTAACAATTACCCTCTTTGTCCTGAGTGGAAGTTTATGCAAAAAGCACTCATCTCTCACGCTTTGTCATGTGAGTCTGTTTCTGTGTGTTACTTTCTGATGAATTTTAAAAGCCCCAGTTTAAATGAGACTATTGTGCAGAGAAGTAGGCTGCAGTGAGAATGACTCAGGCCTGCAATTCATATGTTATAATGTTCTGTCCCAGTGTTTTTGTAACATTCTGACATCATCGTCAGCCTCCAACAGCCCATAAGATCCCCAGAATGTTGTGGAATATTTGTGTTGTCTCAATGTCGTCTGTTAACATCTGAAGCATGGTGTCAACCACAGACACATGATATAAAGAGCTGAAAAATGGAGTCTAAAGGTTTTGCCTCCTGGTGGCAGATTGCTGTTCATTTGTCCTCAAATAGGGTGTGTGAAGTAGTTGTTTGTTTTTCTGATAAGTTTGGTTTAATTTGTCATCCTAAAGTCAACAAAAGATTAAAGTGTTCCGTGATGGTAGAAAAGCACTGTGTAAAATGTCTTTTCTGAACACTGAACTGTGACTTTAACCAAGACCCTGTTCACACCTACTTTGTGTACAAAGGTATTCCAGAATGGATTGTGTTTGCCAGCAATAAAGCTGTTACTTGAAACTCTTGAATACTGCTGGTTCACTACAGGTTTATCTAAAAAGGTATTTTCTTTCTTTCTGATCTCTCTTCTCTCTGCTATCCCTTCATTTCTACGACGCACAGGTTTATGTGTGCCCAGATGCCGAATCCAGTCCTGGAGAGCATCAGTATCATTGATACTCCTGGAATCCTGTCAGGGGAGAAGCAGAGGATCAGCAGAGGTCTGTCTTGACACAGATACACCACACAAACCCTCCCTCCCTCCAAAACTACTGTCAGCAGAGAGCATTGCACACGCTTACAGGAAGTGACAATATGAAAAGGAAACAATGTTCACACTCGTCAGTAGTTTCACCGTCTCTGCAATGAAAGTTTGGCATCTTCTTTCCTTTACAAAGTCAAAAGTTGTGCTCAATCTTACCGTGCTGTCAACCCAGTATTTAACTCTTCAGCGCTTCAGGCTAAAACCTAACCAAACAGGTCATGATGGAGGCCTTCACAGCTTGACAGGAGCAGGGAGAGGCACTTTGAAGACCATTTCCTGTCTCCTGTCACATGGTTTACATGCAAAGGATATATTAATAAGTAGTTTCCTTATTCTCTGTGTATACTTCATCCTCCATTGGTATGCTGTAAGTCTGAATCACCACGTACACAGTTTTATTTTTATACTTTTAGTTGTGGTGACCCTTCAGAACATAATAGTGCTTTTTGTACCTGCTGTCAGAACCATTGGCAGGAAGTGTAGACGCCACAGTAGAGGTCTTAACTTTTCACTTAAGGAAGTGAAGTAAATTGTCATCGAGTTTCTTGCCCCACCCACATGCACATGTACGTCAGTTGTACAACAGAGACAGCTGATGAAGTCAATCTGCTTTTTATTGGACCCAGTTTCCCATGAGAAATTGCAAAGACGAAAGAAAGAAGCTGCACTGACAAGGTCAAAGACGTTTGCGAAACTCATCAGAAAGAAACGGAAGTATGTACTTCTGCATGCAGAGGTGACTCCTGTCCACGAGAGGAGACACACACAATATCATTTGATCATTTGTTTCTATACATACATGCTTACAAAGATACACACGCCCTGGCCTTCTCCAGCGTGCACACACACACACACACACACACACACACACATATTAACACACATTCAATACACAAGTCTGCACTGTTTCCGTATAAACACTGATACAATACTGTACATCACACACAAGCTGTACTAAATGTGTCATATATAAACAAGAGCGATTGGATTGTGCCGCTGAAGTGTGTGTGTGTGTGTGTGTGTGTGTGTGTGTGTGTGTGTGTGTGTGTGTGTGTGTGTGTGTGTGTGCGTGCGCGTCAAATACCAGTGGGTTTTAGGATTGTACAAAACGTATTATTTAGTATTATTTCAGGCTTTACCTCTGTGCTGTAATCTGCTAACAAGGGCCTTGAGGAACTTGCCAGATATAATATGATAGCTGAACATTGAACAGAGCAGTGAGGTTCATACTTTCACCACAGCACCACGAAGTGGAAGGTATAGCTCTGTGTTTGAAATTCGTCACAGCAACCCAAATGATGTATTAATCATCAGGACATTTAGTGCAGATACTCGAGGCTGATACTGTGAGTACAAGAAAAGAGACATCCTGTCAGTGAGTCATTAATATGTTGAATAAGCTTTTAAGTGGAAGTTATTGCATAATTCTTCGATTATGCAATACTTTGGATATTGTCAGCAAGTATGGTTCAGTTCTAGTCCCATGTTGAACCGTAACGTGCTTTAAAGTAACTTGTTTTTACAGAAGTGGCTGACATCCTTCCCATAGTAACTGAGTTTAACATGGATGATTACTGTATCAGTTGGAGGCTTAGATTTGTTTTCACATGATCAAGGTCCTTTGAAAACTAAAATCTGCTTCTCATTGTGTTCATTGAGAAAACATGTCCATCATCCTGGCTGACAGGTTGTCAGGTTCAGAGGGTCGGTTACCCCACAATGAAAAATAAAAGCCACATGCTCAAACAATAAAACTCTACACATCGCGCGCGCGCGTGTGCATGTGTGTGTGTGTGTGTGTGTGTGTGTGTGTGTGTGTGTGTACCTGTCTGTCTATGTCTGTCTGTGTGTCTCTTTGTCTGTCTGTGTGTCTTGTTCTCATGGTATAGAAGCAGTTGTTCAGGCTATAATAAGTCGATGGTGGAGCAGCTGTCTCTGTTTCCTGACACGTGTTGAAAAGAGACTCTGCTGGCTGCCACTGGGATCTTGGACTTAAAATATTTCTTTCCCTTCACCCTCTCTTCCTTCACAAATCATGCTCACACTGTTATCCCGGCTGTTTTCCTGCGTCCATCGTTGTTCTGTGTCTACTTTCACTGTGGTTCACCCCATCCTCTCACACTCATTCCTTATCTCCTCCATGTATCTCTGTCCCTTACTCTCCCATCCTCGCTCCATCTTTCCGTTGTCTCTCCCAGTCTCTCGTTTGTGTACACGTGCTCAGATGCACACAAAAGCCAGGCGTGCTGGAATGCATGTGCAGCAGATCTGGGGCTGATTGCGCAGCAGCCGAGATGAGCTCTTAGAGTGACTGAATTCCTCTCTGATCAGATGACACATACCCAATAATCAAAACCATAATTCGCCGGTCCTCACTCCCTCCCAAACTGCTTGAGGCAAGTTTATGCAGTGAGGCTGTGTCCCTGATTCTTAAATAACTTGAGGAAGTGAATAGTACAGGGTGTTTCTGAACTCCAGCTGAGACAAATGTGTTTATAACAAAATAAAACAGATTTCAATGTGCAAACCTGTCAGTTTGATCAATAAAAAGCAGAGTAGAGGAGCAAAGTGAAAACTGAGAGAGGTCAGTTCATTCCTGGAATGAACATTCTTGTCAGACCGAGACCCACATGCTGTCTGAAGTTAAAAGTTAACTGGGGGAGGATTCGACCACCTGGAAACCTTTACCGAGACATTTATGCAGCGACATGACATCAAACATGAACGTAGGTTGTTCTCAGCGTTCGATGACGTCATGTTCAAAATTCAGTACCGAATGACCCACGGGACCACTGACCTGTGTTTTTAAGTTCACTCTAATGTTTTTTCTTCAGGGTACGACTTTGCTGCTGTGTTGGAGTGGTTTGCAGAGCGTGTGGATCGTATCATCCTCCTGTTTGACGCCCACAAACTGGACATCTCAGACGAGTTCTCCGAGGTGATCCGTGCGCTCAAGAACCACGAGGACAAAATGAGAGTGGTTCTGAACAAGGCAGACCAGATCAGCACTCAGCAGCTGATGAGGGTCTACGGAGCTTTGATGTGGTCGCTGGGGAAAATCATCAACACGCCCGAGGTGATGTTGAACATCGACGTTGACGACATTGTGTGTGTGTGTGTGTGTGTGTGTGTGTGTGTGTGTGTGTGTGTGTGTGTGTGTGTGTGTGTGTGTGTGTG
>JBBMJM010000015.1:1292035-1319747 GCA_037832705.1 Centriscus cristatus | reverse complement strand
TGCAAGAAAATTGCTGTAAGACAGGCGGAAAATGACGCAATGAGAAGACGGAAGGATTCACTGTCCCACGTGTTGGTAACGACGATGATATAAGCGCTGATCAAGAAGGTCAGGCCCCATCATTAGAAATGCCGAACAGTTTCACTGCATTCCATTAAAGAGAGCAGGGGAAGCTGAGCCACTGTGGTGCTGCTGCTCCTCACTGACCTTTCAGGATGCTTTACCCATAGGAAATGCCAATTTCCAATATTTACTGACACGGCAGCATTCTAATGTGCTGCTGCCAGCAACCTGTTGGGGAGTGACAGATGTCATCACAAGTGGATCTTGTGAGTTAAATGGTCATGTTTTGTCTACAACAAACTGACTGGTACTTCAAGCAAACAAAAAGCATTAAATACATTTCATAAAATGATACATCACCATCATATCAGTTTGTTTTCCAGACACTACGAAGACAAACCCACACACAAACAAGAACTAGATTCTGAACTAGACTGATGTTTTGTCTGAAAGCTAGAAAACAAATCTGACCTATAACAGGTGAGAAGATTTCATCACGCACGTCCTGGGAGAACGGCACATTTTTATGACTGTGAGGAGAAGATGGTGTGGATAATTACCTGTGCCTCAACAGAGGCGACACTCAGGGAAACAGCTCTCTGTAATTACACCTAAAAAGATGCAAAGACGCAACAAGCCTGAATGTGATCACAGTCTGATTGTGATATGTGACCCCTGTGCAACTTTAGGCATAAACCCAAGTGTGTGAGCATAAGCAGCACTGACAGCAAAGACTGCTGAATCAGCAAATGAAAACACAGGATCAATTTAGACTATTTTTTAAAAATTATTTACTTATTTCTCAAACTTTAATCTTGATTGACCTATTGCTTGCAATTGCATGTTGAATAACATTAACTGTATATAGGTTGTGATGACAAACCAAACCAGGTTTATCGAGCCTTCAGGATCGACCAAATACTGAACGTCATTAACACAATCAATTAGTAACCCGAGAAACCTGATCAACCAACAAATTAGGTGAACTCCTCTGACTTGAGCTAAACAGTAGTTTGCTAAGAGATGACCCTTGAACTGCTGAGCTGAGAATTTGTGGGATCTCTGGGTAATTTTGCTTGTCCACTGGAGAAGGTAATTTACAAGCCTGTCTGCTGTTAAGCGTCCAGAGCCAGAGTTGGGATTAGACTCTGACCAGCAACAGAGCCCATGGATCACTATAAATCTCAGCTGACTGAATGCAAATTGGAGAAGTACACTATGTCTGTCAGTATACATCATGAGAATAAGGCTTGCACAACATACGCACAAACAACAAGCACATGCCCGTTCTCTAAATATGCAAGCTTCATCTTATGTGTCCAAACGTGTGCATACGTTTATATGGCCAGCAGACAAGAAGTAGTTATTTATAGGCTACACAGGAGCTAACACATTTGCATTATAAATCTCAATTACATAGCATTATTTGTTTACCAGCCAACTTAGATGGAATTCAGAGATGCCCTGCAGAGGAGGGTCATAAATTTATTATAAACTGCAGTGCAGACCTTTGTATGGCACTGACCTAATTCCTGAAGCTCATCTCTGCACTGCACTCGTTTCTTAAAACTTTAATAAGGATCTATTACACATATTTAACGTTTTTTCCAGAAACCCCAAACCTGAGCAGTACTAGCACCTCTTCACTGAACACGACACACACATCAAGAAAGACACTGCAAAAGCCCTGTACCAGAGAATGAGGTGAATGAGGTGTAGGAAGTGGTGCTGTCAGTGCAGGACCATCTGCTGATGTTTGAGGTGTTCAACCTCATTGGTCCTCTGAGGAGCACACGTGATTAAGATGCTGAATTTAATGAGCAACCCTGCCGTTGCTTTTGCTCCTGAGTCAGTGCATCTTGAGTCACGTCATCGCTGCTGCTGGGGGGATGCAGATCACCACATGTGCTAAATACAGGCCTGTTTCACAACAATGTTAATAATATGTTTCTAAATATAAATCACCTAGATAAAACATATGTATATGTGCGTATAGACACTGCCACCTGGCAATTATACTACTAATTAAAGGGCAAAGCACCTCTTAATGGATTCATTTTCTCAGGAGGGATGTTCCTCTCCACACAAATGCATTGCCCCTTCTTTCTTCTTCTCCCATCTCTCCATCACGCCTCCTCTCAACCATATGTCCATCCTCAGTAGCACTAGAGGATGTGGGAGAGTGTTCCCTGGCCTGCTGGAGTATTGGTGTCCATGAAGAAGGAAAGGCTGTGAGAGACAGCTGGATGTGTTCGGAGGCTCGACGGGTCCATGCTCTTAAGTCATGTATTTCTCAGACAGTGTGTGTAAAGCAGTGTAAAGATACAATGTACAGTAACAGAAGAGCGCCGTCAAATAGTTGAGGAGGGTGGAATAAGAATGTAAAACCTCTATAAACATGCCTGCCGAGAGTATGTGCACACGTGCACACACGCACACGCGCACACACACACACACACACACACGCCCATCTGTTTTCTGTGGGGGATAAGACTGTTTTGATTAAAGTGAATAAGCATCTTCAAAAGTGGTAGTGAGGCATACGAAGTCACTTTCCAGAACAGCTTATTCCCCATTACGATCCAATTAGGTCAGCACAGGTAAGACTTTTACTTTGTGATACATGTATGCCTGGAACAGAGACTGTAACAGTCTTAGGCACCTTAAATACATTATCAGGATTGCTGTCTCCTCAGGGCGAACATCCCCTTATATGTGACTGCATGGAAAAGATCTCTGCTGAAATCTGAATGAAGATGCCACTAGTATTTGTCATCATGACTGAAACGCCTTTTGCAGCAATGGGACAAATGCCCCTAACATATTCTTACACCCTTCTAGTGGTATTGTTTAATTTATGGCGAATGTTCTATAGACAGCACCATTATATGATGCACAGCTGTCACTAAATCCTTAGCGGTCCTAACGCTATAACTATACCTCCTAGTTATAAGACAAAGGTGGAAAAGGACCTTCATAGGACTCAATGTCCTACAATTGCTTTGTGTGGAAGAAAATATGTTAAACAACTTTTTGTTTAACACTGATACACAAGAGGCGTTGTGAAAGCCGAAGCATCAAATTTAAATGACAATCAACAAGAGATTTTATGTGGTTATGCTTTGCCAGTGTGATGTGTAGCTGTACACAAAGTAAGCAATAAAAGCAAAACTAACAAAAGCTTTCAATGTTATCACAGCTGAAATATCACAGGAAATGTCTGAAGAGTATTTGCCTTCTTAGTGACTGTGTGTTCTTGATTAGAAGTACAACAAGCCCAGAGGGTACAGCTGAGCCACTGAGGCAACGTCTGCACCAGAGAAGACCTCAATCTGACAAGCATCTCTTGTAGCGTAGATAAAAAAAAAACATGATTTAATGACAGAATGTATACATATTGCAGAGGAAATACGCCTGTGACTACGAGATGGCACATGAATAAATTGGGTGAAAAATCCTCACAGCGTATCTCAGTGGAGTCATACAGTGCAAGTATTTAAGTAAAATATGAGGCCATGGATAATTGAATGTGTGATTCCCAATGTCAAGGACGATAATCTCTGGCATCGGGGAATGGTGTGGTAAGATGATGGAATCGGGAGTTGGGGAGTGGGCCAAGGGACAGGGGACAGAGGAGAGGGAGGGAGTGATTGAAACAGAAAGAAATTGATAATGACTGGTGGGGGGTGTCTCATGGATGACACAAATCATGGCAGTTCATATCCAAAGGGCTCTAAAGTCTGAATTTTTCACCTCGATTTGACCCAAATTATACATTTCCAAAGAACAAACAAATAATTGTTTGTTCTAGTGAACACAGACAAACAGCACGTAGCACACAAGCTTCAATTCCTGCTGTCACAGTTTGTGCATCGTAGTCTGAGCTTCCATATAAACATCCTGCAGTCCTGTACCTAATGTGCCTTATTTTCCCGTGTGCCCACAAAAGCAGTCATGACTCGTAAGTCAGCTTCCGTGGACGCACATACATACACGTACTACACCGAGGGAGCTGGAATTAATTGTTTTGAGCTTTAAGGGGGAACAAACAAGTTTTTTCTATGAGTAAAAGTTTGTGTCTTTGTGTTAATGCAGTTTCGGCACATATATCAGGCCAACTTTGCAACAACTCTAATTACAGATTAGGTCACAGAGGTGTAGGTCTTGAGAGGGTGGTTCATTAACAACTTACATTGTCAGCGATGGTGCGGCCCAGCTTGTCCATTCTTGATCCTGTCTCTGCAATTTTCTTGGCAGCGCTGATGACATCCGACGTATTCTTCAGTGGTCCTTTCCCCCTGAGGAGAGAAAAAGTGCAAAGATCAGTCCGTGATACATTCAACATACAGGAGCGCCCTTTCAATCAGAAAGGAGGTTGTCCTGTTAGCGCCGAGTACAGCTAGGATAAGGTGACTTAACGGTAGGCAGCCACCACAGGAATACACAGCACAGATAATCCCTCACAAATCATCGACAAGCTCAGGTGCCATATTGTTCAGTCAGAACATTTATAACCCATGAAACGCTGACACAGCCTTCACTCTCCAGAGCCAATGACAATGAGCCATCTCATTCATCAACTGTTTAGAAGCAGGAAACATCTGTTCTATAGGTTTCTGTTGGTTTAGCATTTGAGACACAAAATATATGTGCAGCGTGCTTCTTTCACACTATAGCTGTCACCAGTGCCAGGTATGTTCTATTTGAACACATTTTCACTCCTTTAATCAATCTGGCCATCGTCCTTTAAGAAACATAGTGGGGTTTATTACAAGACGAGCAATAAATAAAACGCTGCTTTATAGTTGTTGGCTTTCGCCAAGTCAGTGTTTCCAGTAGCAGGAGGAATGAAGGAGAGTGCACGCACAGACAGAAGACAAGTCCACTTCCATCCAAACACGGGCGTTTCCTTCTATTGATCCTTGACACAACAAGCGCCAAACCAAGCAAGAGCGTACACGGGTCACCCCGGCCCTGATATCAAACTCCATACCATTTGCCGTTTTTCTGCCCCCACAAGAGACTCTGGGACACAGTTGGCAAGGAGCACAAATTGGATTCAAAGCTGCTCTCTCTAGGCTAAAAAAATGAGCCATCCAACCCAGAGCAGATGGAATTTAGTGTTCTGTACTTGCACTTCCTCTTCCCTACCCTCCAATCCCAACCCTTCCCCTCTCTTGCTCTCCCTCTGCTGTTCTGCTGCAAAGTAACTCTCATCCCCCTTGTACGCGGCCATGTGTCGCAGCACAGACTGGAATCTCTCCAGGGACAAGTCAACCCCTGGAGACGGAGATGGCGGCATTGTGATGGCTTCTGGGTAAAAAGAAGGAACGTGGTGAGTGTGTGTGTGTGTTTCTCCTAATGTGTTTCTAGCTTAGTGCCACAAAAAAAAGAAAACACATTATCGTGCATAAATTGAAGAACCACTTGTTCTTTTATAATTAAGGATGTTCTTCATGACAAGAAATTACTGGCTACTAGAAAATCCTTGTACATTTGCTGCTCATCTTCTGTGGCCGAGCACCGAGGAGGTCACAGTGGCTGAAAACAATTCCTGACAAATGGGTATGATTTTCATAAATGAATTGTAAATGGCTGCATATTTATGGCACTTTTCTCCTTAAACAACACTCGCAGCCCTATGCAATAGTGCAATGTCTTATTTAACCACTCAGACATGCTTAAAGAACCCAATAAACAAACATTCCCCACACGCATGCAGCATCTGGAGCAATTTGGGGTTCAGTGTCGCGCACAAGGAGACTTCAACATGGACGGAGGAGGGATTCAAACTAGGAGCCTTCCATTTTCAGTCTACCTCCTGAGCCACAGCCACCCAGGAGGTCTGGAGAGTTGGCGCATGAACGAGGGCCTGAAGAGAGCAGAGACGGTGACAGCAGCACCTCTTTAGATGTGGGTACGCCACATTCACAAAGCTTGGCACAACAGAGTGTTACTAAAGGTGGCTCCCAAATATGCAGCATGTTTGCAAGCTACAAATGGTTTATTCATGAACGCTAGCATGCAGCTATAAGTGATTCAGGAGTCAACGAATCATTCTCACTCTCTGCAGATTTGTCAGGAGAGGTTGAGATCAATTACCTTACAGAGCATTAACCTTGGCAAGGCTTAGTGCCATCTCAAGGTTGAAGGGGCAATAATTTGGGCGCAGGCTGAATTAGCGAGCTGCTGACCTTCTGTGTGCTACAACTGCATGCAAACGTGGAGACATAATGCTAGATATATGTTCCAGATGACAAACTCTGCAAGTGTGCCCCCTTGCAGGAAAGCAGGACTCTCAACAGGAAAAAAATAAAAAATAAATAAAAAATTCTACTTTATTCTAATGTATGAATATAGGTCACTAATTATTGACATTTCATCCTGCTAATTCTTTATTGGATATTGTCTAATTCAAATAGGAGACATTTATTTACCTACCTACCCATTTACTTACCTGTATTCCATGAATCGGAAAATAGTTCATACACTAAAACTAAAAAAGGGTTTCCACAAAATACTGCCTATGAATTCAATGGATTTAGTTCAAGATGATTAAATCCTAATAAGGTAAAACGGAATGGAATGCAAAAAATGAACCCTACCTCTTCTTGCCAGCACAATACATATTTAATCCCAATAAAGTGATGATGAAATGATTGACAGCTAAGGTTGAAGACTTGCAATGAGCCCAAGCTACCAGATGCATGTGTTTAAAAGTAAACAAATATACGCTGTGCAGTATCACTAAACTGAGGCCACTAATGAAGCATGGCATGTGAGATGAGACCGGTTGTATTAACAGGTTGGTCTGTAGTGGACAGAATGCAATACGCTTCTTTAGCCACGGAGAAAGCTTTTCTGACCCTTCTGCGAACGAGGGGTGCATTTATCATCACAGATGTGACTCAGTAAGGCACAGGATGTCCTCTGAGTAATACACTTGAAAATCTTAAAGGGGAATCTTATAAATACATGTAACCTCACATCCCCCACTCAAACATCCAAATGTTCGCACACTATACCTGGAGGTGGAGAGACACGTCGCAAAACTTTTACTAAAAAATATCAATAGAAGCACATTCTTAAAAATGTACCAGTAAGTAATTGTATTGTATAAGTAATTTATTCTTCTGTTGATTGAAATAGATTGGAAAGAAGTGCTTGTTTGGTATTGAAACATGAAACAAAGTGTAAACCTAAACTTGGCTCAATTGATGAGCCAGAGGAGCACCCTGTACCACCTCTGATGAGATAGGCCTGCTTCAACTGAACCTATCGCCTTATCAGATTTAATGCACTGCTATTAGTGGTTTAGTGATGCTTTAACAGAACCTAGTATATGCTCATGTACCACAGAGACATGCCTGCTTGTACTTCTGTAACAGGGCCAGTCACAGGGGAAGGGAAGGTGGCCCAAACTTGAACAGTACACATATACAATACAAAGGGGGTCTACATAAGGGTCGCCCCTTACGAGATAACAGGATTTAATTATTTATTATGTATTTAATAATATTTATTTAATTATTGAACGTACATCTCCCCAGTGGAATACACAAATATACAGAGCTGGGAATTAGGTCTCGTCAGGACTCTCAATATGGCAAATGTTAGAAAACAAATGTGGGTTTGCTGGATGATTACCGTATATTTGACAGAGGCTTAACTTAAACATTCAGTCTTCAGGGCCTTTTGCTTCAATTGCACGACTCATGAATATTAATACTAAAAGACATCAAGATGGCATATGCTTATTGGCCCTGAGAGCAAAAGCAACAACACCAATCATAGGCAACATTTAAAGGTGCGGAAAGACACGTTCAAGACGAGTCCAAACTCACCTGGTGAAGTCCGTCATCTCCATCATGATCATACACATCTGCTTGGCCAAAACAATGATGTCATTGCCGCTATCGTCCCACTTGGATACCTCAGCATCCAGCTTGCTCTTCTCCTCCTGGAAGCTAGCAACCTGTTCCGCAATTTTCGCCTTCTGTTCCTGTGGCAACTGGGCCATGATAGCCTAAAGCAGGGAAAACAGAAATCATGAAGGGTTAACACACAAGAGCTCCACACACAGTTACGGAGGCCATTTCTTTGTCTCCAGGGTGTTTTCGCTTAACATCGTCCACTACATTTTGTACATGGATGCACAGACAATTTCCTGGCTGGCCTAAAATAGATTTAACACAATGTGAGACTGTTTGGTAAACTATGAGCGTTTGTACCGAGTATACCAGAAAAACACAAAATACAATAGAGAAGCTCAGTGATGTTCTCTCCAGTATCATTTTCCATGTACAGACTTCAGCACCTCTGTCCACTGAAGATGATCACTATATTGATACATGTTTGTTGGTACTGAATAAAAAGTGAAAATGCATTCAGCACCATTTCTATCAATATTCTTCTAAACAAGGAATCGGATGTCTGATGAATGAACTTGTGAAGCCAAAATGGGCCGATACTTCAGCACAAGAAATCCGATATAGTTTTCAGCCCATTACTAGTAAAAAAGGCCTCTCTCCTGTGTGTCCAAAGCTGGAGGGGGCTCATCAGAGGAGAGCAAAGATGGAAACCCCTCCTTAACAAAATAATAACGATAATAATATAATTCATTTGAAAAAAGACAATCTTCGGTGAATAAAAAAAGCATCAAATTGCACTGATAGAAAATAGGTCAAGGAAAATACTCAGACATTCAACTTCTGAGTCAAACGTGAAATCTAAAAAAACAACCAGCAGCATACACCATAGGTTAACACTAGCAAGGAACAGCACATGGAACCTGTGAATTCCTGGTATAAATGATAAATGAGTGCACTGATGTTTGACATGCCTTCACGAATGTGAATCAGTCTGCCACTAACCATCATGTACATTTTCAGTTGTTCCAAATACCTTTTATAAGGTAGATACATTTCCACACAAAAGAAACCTCTCTCTCTCTCTCAGTGTCAAGTTCTTTTTTCAGCACCTCGGTTGGCCTCCTGCTCTGTATTTCCAGATTCACTCTCGCTGAAATGCTTTGTGCTGCCTTTGGGTCAAATTCATGGATTCAATGGGTCTTCAGTTAAAATGACTGTTGGTCTCTAAGCAGCGTCACTGTGAGACCTCTATTCTTCCCTTGTCAGAGGGCGCCTCACAACTTTGAATTTATGTCAGAGTGGGCATTCTGTTTTTGGACGGCGCATCTTTGAGACTTTGCCTGTCTGGTAGCTTGGTACAGCTGTTATGGCGCGAGCACAGAGAATGAGCCATGAAGTTCATGTTGCTGTTGAAGTCAATTCTTCTACACTTGTATGGATATTTGTGTATGTTCATTGTATGTTTTATGTTTGTCACACCTTGCATTTTCATTGGAAAATGACTCATTTTGACAGCTGGCTGTCTAGCTCTGCAAAGCACATGGCTGGAAGGGCAGTACACCACGTTACCTTCACACTCACAAGTTGTGAGTTCGGCCTGTATTTACTTCATAGCCTTTCCTAGATAATTAGCATGGACATTACAAATTTTTGTCAACAAGCCACTACTGGCAGACACATCTAAACCATTGTACCATGGACAGAGTCCTTTGTCGACCAGAGTCTGCAAACAGACCTATGATCTTTACCAATGTGTGTTTCTATGAATGATGGATGATGCCTCATTTAATACTTTTTTAAAACTTTGGTTACATTAGCTAGGATGCAGCCAAGTCGTATTACCCATTAACAAGAAAGGAGGTATGAGATGGGACTGTAAATGAAACGAGAATGATGCCCGAGACAACAAAGCATGAGCAACTTTCACTTCGTGCCATGAATGAATGCCCATCTGCATGAAATTGAATACATAACGATATAATGGGAAATAAAAGTGGTCTTCAGGCTATGCACTGCGGTATTAAGAAATGCATTTGTGTTTTTCTTGTCACTTTGTTTTCCATTCCTTTGACAGTATTACAAAGACAACTGAAGACTTCAAGGCATTTGAAGAGCATATTTTGACTGTTGGAATCAAGAGAGGTCACAGTCAGGAATGTGGATGTCTGTTATGAGTCGATGCTGAATACTCACCCGTGCACTCTGGCCAGCAATAAGCTGATCATCCTCTGTCTGTACGCTAGTTCTGCTGCGAACATCAAAGTCCTCGGTCTCAAAGTCAGAGTCATCCAACTCCTCCGGAGTCTGTAAGGGCACAGTACAGGAAAGGGCAAAGGAAGGTCAACAGAGGAATCTTTGATTCAAAAGTGGATGGTTACAGTTTGATAACATCATTGCAGTCAGCATTTACTGTCATTCACCTCATCCACAGTGCACAGGAGAATGAAATACAAACAGTACATGTGTATCAGTCAGATATAACTGCAATACGGTACTGATTACACCGAGTGAAATGTCGTCATTCATAGTAATTGGATTAGTACAGCCTTTGAGGATGAATAAAACACAACCTGCTTCGACCAACAGGATTTCCAGGCAGGGCAGCGTCAAATAAATGGCTGCTTTCCTCGTAACTTGGTACAAGAAACCGTAAACTCTAAATGAATTTCTAAATCAAGCGTAATGTGCTGCCTGTGCATTCTCAGACAGAGAAATGAAGGTACGCGCTGGTATAAAACATGTTGGGAGCAAAACACTTAAGAGTCCCATCTGTCGCTACTAGAAAGGCGGGGGAGGCGCAAGTTGCACTCTTCTAAAATGGTTCTACTGCATCATTGGTCCTCCGGCTCCTCCCAAGCCTTGAACGCAAAACAAGCTGTGAGCAACCTTCTCAACACGGATATTAATAACCAAACACATTTCAATCTCAGGCCATGCTCAAGAGAGAATACAATACTGTCTTTCTGAAAAATGTATTTGGTGGTGATGCAGGAACAGGAACGATGATGTGGACAGATAAAAGTGCATTATCACCCCTGTGCCGGTACTTGTGCTTATCCAGCTGTCTCAATACCTACCTTCAGTAATGGATTTGGAGCCGCCACATCTAAAAATAGCTGAAGGTCTCCGAACAACCTTACTCTGCTTTATGGAATGTAGAGATGCACTTGTTCTCAGGGGAACAGTGGTAAAGTTACAGTGGTAAGGTCACAGGCATTTCTTTAAACCCAGACAAATGTTTTCAGTGGCGCAGACGTTTCACCGACTGTGGTCTGTGCCACCGATAACCTGTGATTATCAGAGTGTCCTGAATTGGGCCCAATGGAAAAGCAGAGAGGGCTCCACACCGCACACAATGAATGAAACTGAAACACTGTGACTAAGTACATGAATCAATATTTAATTCTGTGATGTCCGGTATCTCATTGGCTGGAATATACATCTCCATCTCTCTGAGGCATGCATGACCAGATGTTATCTGAAGAGCTCTAGCAACGAGACGCTATCATGAAAACAGGCCTGAGGCGAAGCTCATATTTTTGTCCGATGCTACAGACTCGGGCAGCAAGTCCCGACAGTAAATTCCTGCATCAGTATTCTTTTTCAGGCATTCAGCTCCGAGCCTCGGAGTCGAGATGATTTTTAAGGACAAAAGACTAAATCACCTTGGGCTTGTGACACAGCACAAATCATAAGGAAGCGACAGCTGCCCCCCTGTATGTCGCTGTCAGTAGCTGGCCGACTTAGAGACGGTTTGATATCTGGAAGGCCTACTGTCTGATGTCGCTGTGGGTGGGGAGAGGGCTCTGTCCACCTGTCAAAAATCGAAGGGACGCTCAGCATAAGCTGTCTGTGCAACACTTACAGAGGTTAAAGACTTGTCTCTCTTTGCAGACCCCGACCATATTCTTGTCTGCTCTGATTTCAGAGAAGGTCATTGTGCAGTAGACACATGTGAGGGTTGATGGGGAGACAGTTGGAGATTGTCCTTGCACACATGTGAGATGACAGACAACAACCTACATACACGTGATTGTGCTCTTAACGCAGCTGACTTCAAATAGTTGCAAACTGTTCCACTTCCGGCAAGTTCAGCCAAGGAAGCTGTTCGTGATAATGAATGTTTTGATACACTTGCCTGATCTCATTACAGTCCCCAATCAAAACAGAAACAGCTGTGTAGGTTCTTGTGGAAATGTAGTCTACCCAACTAAAAAGTGAAGTAATTCCCCTATAAATATGCCCCACCAACCTATTAGTGATGACGTGACTGCAGGGAGTGACAGACACATATTAGATAAGATACTTCTGTTAAAAACTTTGGCACAAAGACACAGTCCCTTCTTCCATGATAGCGTACAGCCTCAGTAACATCAGCATTATTGTGGATAATGAGAGATGAATTGGGGCAGACAGAAAATGTAAGTCAGTCTCTGGTTTGCATTCCAAAGAATGCTAATGAAAACTTCAATCTTAAATCAGATGCTTATTATAATGCAAATACCGCACAATAATTCATGTCTCATTTTTGTCTGAAGCAGCGATATTAATGGGAACCCAAGCGGAGGTTTTGCGGCACCAGTTGCTGCAGGACGAATAATTAAAATTCAATAGATGAACATTTTGACAATAATGGGGACATAATAAAACCGATCAGAACGCTAATAATTAGTTTTGGCTGCACATGAGAAGGAGTTCACATAAATATGAACTTATTTCTTGATTCGTGGCAGTTTTAAGGCTGAAAGTGGCTTTGTTGTCAAGCTCATTGTCAGTCAATTAGGTAACACTTCGATGGTTACCAACTACCATCTGTCTCAGTTATAGTGCTCGAGCAAAGATCATTAACCCACAGACAACTAAGGGTGTTGTTACATTAGATTGCAAGTCTGGTCAATTAGGTCGACTCTTGCCTCTTGAGAAAAGTTAATCATTGGCTTCTAGGACCGCACGCAAATACGGTTTCTCACGTACTATTACGACCACCATCTGCTGCAGAAAGCCATGGTTACACACACACCACCAATACCAAATATTATAAATGTGTGCTGCTCTTCCAGCTTTGTCATTTATGAGATGTGCAGGTATTTCGTCATCTTACTGGGATTACAGGCCACTCACTGAAGAAAAGCATTTAAGAAAGTAAATCTCAATTGGTAAGCATTACTGTAGTAGGAAGAGAAAGACACAACTACATTTGACAGTATATTACATACGCAAACGAAGCAGTCCAACTCACTCTGATCATGAGGACAGCTTTGCGAATGTCGCGAATGCCATCATACACCAGACGAGAGGCGTCGATGAACTCATTCTCATCCACAGGCTGCGAGGGGTTTGCACTCAAGGCCTCCACTGCAGACTCAATTTGCTCTGTGAACCGTGGCATGACTGAGGGGAGGGAGGGATGAGAAGGCAGGGACACAACATTTACAAAGAATCACTCCAAAGAGCACAGTGAGGACAAATACATTTGCAAAAAACCCAAAAGAACACACAGGAACAGAATTGAGTGGGGGCGGGGAAATCAATCAATCATTCAATCAATCAAATACGGATACATCTCATTTATTACTATTCTGGAGTGATAATAAATTAAAAACGTTTAACTTTAACTCCCTCCAGTTCTATTCTGTTGCTTCCTGTTTACATTGTGAAATGGGGATCAAACTGCTTCAGGGAATTGATCTTTCCCACAAAGCTGCCATGTCCATGTATTTCGATCCATTGCAAGAGGCTCTCCAGCGTATCATTTTAGCATTTAGGGTTTAGCTGGACATTCAAAGGAATGTCATGTAAGATTTAACACTTACTTTTCACACAGATAGCAGTATGTGAAAAAGTCTTTAATTAAGTTCCAATTCTTTCCGTTCACCATCTCTCCGTCCAGTTTGGTCAAACAATATTTTCGGAGTCAAGTGTCTTCATCACTCCCCAGTTCTCCTAATTGCAGCACAACTACTACTTGAACTGCAGCTTAAATGGCCTTAGTTTTAATAAACCTGCCCTGAAACAAACACTGCCTTCTCAGCAGGCCACACACAATTCTGTCACATTGTTATCTTGTGTGCAATGGAGGCAAACACAATGCTCAAATAATGGCTGGTCATGACATACGGCAGACATGAACACAAACCCTTTTCATGACAGACTTTGAATTAGGATTCCCAGGGCTGGTCTACATCGCTTATTGGTCAGATTAGCATCAACTGGGATGTCGTGGATGTTTATCCATGTCTCTGTGTTGTATGTGTGATAAGAGAGTGGCTCAATATTCCAGCAAATGTGATCATCATAAATAGCCTTGTGAGAGTAGATATCTGACTAGTGAGTGGGTTTCTCCAGTTTCCATCAGCTTTTCTGTGCAAATGTAGAAATCAGTTGGTTAGGAAATGAGCAGCTATACTACAATAAGTGGAGAACTACTACTAGTGGGCAGAAGTAAATGTTTGTGAAGAATGTTGTGACGTGTCTGGTACCTGTGTCAGTAAGGAGCTTGGTGGCCTCCAACACCTTCTCGGTGTAGACTCCAGGTTCATAATTGTCCATTTCAGAAGTGACCACATGGACAACTCTGGCAGCTCGGCCTCGGATAGCCCCAGCCGTCCGATCTAAACCGTCGACATCTTTCTCCTGCAGTGCTATGACGCACTTATTCACATCCTCCAGAATATGGTTCTCTGCGAAGAGCAAACAGTGAATATTAGTATTGAGTAAAACACTTAATACAGTTAATACACTTCTATCACAATATGGAGCTATGGAGCATATGCCAGTGATTAATAAAGTAAAAAAAACAAAAAACAGAGGAAATCTCTGGCCCTCATGCTGTGTTTGCACAGTGCAGTTATGGCATTAAGAGGGCCCCTGGGAGGCACAAAGATAGGAGTGGCTGAGGGTATTTTCTCAGACTGCTTATTATTGGAGGCCCTGTAAAATACTCATTTCCATTGTATAAATTACACACTGTCCTTGGCCGGAGGTGAGAGATGCCAGTCTAACGGTGTCAGTATTCTGAGGCCGTTCTCAACAAACCATCATTGTATTTAACACACATGCCAGACTGTATTGGCTAAAGAACAGTACTCACCGGACACACAAAGGAAGTCATCAATGGATGTTATGTCATCGACAGCATCAGTGAGGACGCGGACCTGCTTCTCCCACTGCTCCTTGAACAAATCCATATTGTCCTGGGCCACCTTACTGTTGGGCTTGGCAGCAAGGGCCAACGCTGCATTAATCACCTGTAATCACCCAATTACAGCCATTAAAGCTCTATTACAGCATCGCCCTCAGACACAACATTAGCATAGGTTGATTGCGCAAGCCCCCCCAATCTCCCAATCCAATGTTGGGAGCAGCATGAGGCGGATTCCTTCCTGGGAGTGATTGCAGACAGGGTGTTGCAAGGGAAAAAAAATTAATAGCAGCTTGTTTTGGGGAAAGAAACATCTGTGAATATCAAAGCTCAGGATGAATGGGACTCATTAGATGAGATTAAAAAGAGCAATGGCAGCAATATGGAAGACTCAGAGGTGTAGAAGAGGGAGTGATAATTAGTATGATTACTATGAAGAGATCATTCTGTTTCTCCTTGTCCACTTTATGAGGTGACCTTTGAGGGAAAACCTGAGTGAATTAGTGTAAAAGTGGGAGGACGATGACACCATTCAAAAAGTACAAGGGGCCAGGGGATGACTGCAAAATCCATCATACGGTAATCATCATTACACTTTCTGTTACTGCATTTCAACTTTACTGAATACATACTGAAGACTACTGGGGAATTCCACAACCAAAGTCACTATGCATTAGTGACATTAGTAGACGTAAACGTTCTCATAGACCCAAACGTTCGAGGATAGTGACCATAACAAAGTCAGACCCTTTTATATAATATTTCTGTCAATAATATTTTGATTAATTCACTATGGGGACAAGCTCCATTGAGGTCTGTCCTCTTTGGCACAAATGCAGAATATGTGACACTCGATGCAAATCACTGCTGAAGTCCAACATGATTTGAACGTCAGTAGACTCGGTGAAGGTTTGGTGAAAAAAAAAAAAAAAAAGCACAGTACCTGGGGACAAAGAGTTTCCAGTTGAGATGCTGCCATCCGGACCAGCTTCACTCCCTCCTCGTTGTTTGAGATTGAACATGCCAGGTTAGCCACCTAAACAGCAAATACACAAAGCTATCAGGTGTCATCAACAGAGTCCCTGACAAACCTATTGAACTACAACTAAGCAGAGTGAAACCTACATGAAACCACAGGCATTCAGATATCCAGATTAAGGCACGTTAAGTTTATAATGGCCCCAAACACATGATCAACAAATCGCCTTACCTGAATAAATATCACTTCACATGCAAGTTGACACAATCTTTGCTTTCAAAGAGCTTATAGTGCACATAATAACACTAATAATAACAGCGTGTGTGTCTTTTAAAGCAAATGTGTGTTTCAAGTGAGAGGAAAACTGGTGTTTCCCAAGCAATCCTAAAAATGCCAACATTAGTGAGAGCTGATATCTCAGCGGCGTGGTTACTCTAGCTGGCTGGCTCAATCACAGGCTGCGGGATTATTATCATGGAATGAGAAAAGGCAAATACTCCAGCCAGCTACAAAACACATGAAGCAGAATAAGAAGCATGGTGCTGAGGGAAGCACGCCTTGATTGGTTTAGGAATATATTTCCATATGCTGACCAACACATCAAGCTCCCTAACAAGTATTTCATGAAACTCTTTCACTGAAATATTATGCATGTACAGAAAAATATAGGTCAGAGACTTTGGGATGCGCTGGCAACAATGCTGAAACAGAATGCCGGGCATACGAAAAACTGTGCCAAAGCGGGATTATCCACTGCACAGATATCTGCTGAAACATACTCAATTACAAAGGCAGAAACAATACGTGATTGCACTGGAACATTTTCTTTTTCAACAATAAGGAATTTATTTTCAAAGTCTCTAACTTTCAACTGTACCTTGTACCTGTACCAACCTGCACCAAACCACCCCAGGCCTCATGTATACCAACACGCGGACATTTTGAACTAAAGAGTTTCCTTGGAAATAAAATAATGTATGCAGAGCATGTTCACCGATTAGGCCAAAATCAAAGCAGGTACCAGATTCTTTGCTTGACTTTGGCAGAGCGCCAAGCAATCCATGCTTAGAAACACCTTTCAATGACAATGCCTGCTTCAGCAGAGAAGCAGAGGTGGATGAGGAACTGTATGAAGAATGCAACTTGAATAAAAATTGCATGTGAACTGAAATTTTTCTTCCCCCGAAACCGTAAGATGAGCACAGAGTGTTCATTAAGTCATATGATTTCATTTAATATGCTGAGCCTGGCTGCTTCACTACACGAGCACAGAAACCTAAGGAACCTCTCATGTCACCTGCTTGGCTCATGTACAATGCGGCAGAGACGAATACTACCGTCTGTGGAGAATTTACAATCAACAATTGAGGATGCTGATTACCAGATGGTCACTCCACCTCCTTTGTCAAATGAGTGCAGCAACACACTATTAACTATAAGGACCCACTTCAAAAAACTTGGATCACAACGGGTTTTTTTAACCATTTTCATTTGTCTATTTTAAAACAGACAATGAAATGTATCTTTTGTTTGCTAATTCTGTTGAACTTGCTGATTCAAGTCCTTTTTACAGCTCACTAATGAAGCAGCTGTGCCATTTCAAAAGCATCCAAATGGAAACCGGGGTGGGTGGGAGTGCCGGGGTGGATGAATTTTCCATTAAAACTGAGCACCGGTGATGAAACTCTTCACTGACTGCACGAGTGGCAGATTCACTATTTTTAAGATCCTCTACTCAGTTTCCTCACTTCTACAAGATTCACATTCCACTTCAACATCCCGGAGGAATTTGTTGCTGATGAGAGGCACTTATTCAAGGGCACTGGTGAAGTACTGAGGCGTGGATATAAACATGTACTAGATCAACATGCTGGCATACAGAGACCACAGGAGGAAGATTCAAAAACCTGAAGTAGGTGAAAGGTCATTTAACCTCTTGCTCTTCCAATAAAGCCTCCTCTTCATCCAATTCTACTTGTCCTACCACAAGAGAAAGTCAGCTTTGTCTGTCATGTCATTTGGTCTCACTACCAAATCTTCTGGCTGACATATGGTGTATGTCCAACTGATACCGATGCACAAAAAGACTTGACATGTCAAATTGTCATTAACAAATCTGACCAGCACAAACATCTGATCAGCGAGTGATGAAATCCTCTTCCTGAAAAGCGAATGTCTCACTAAGACAATACAACAATCATCCATTTGAGCAGAGGAAAAACACTAATCACAAAAGGAGTTAGCTACAAATATCAATATGGAATAGCTGTCACAGGCTGTAATGGATTATATCAGGACTGATCTGTGGATTTTAAAGAATTAGCATTAGCTTTTTTGTAAAAATATGTAAAATTGTTCAAAGCTACATTCTGTCTTGCTGGGTTGTACAGTTGTTGACAGTTGCATTAGCTTGTGAATGAGATTATTTTTCTGCCTAAAAGGTAGGTTCAGAATGGGTTTGGGGTTCAAGTAAAACTTTTTTTTATTTTTAATTTGTGCATTCTTCATTATAAGGTGTACATTCTAGGCATGACAGGAGGATCACAACAGACACAAGGAATACAGGTAAGAGTAGTATTTTAAGCCCTAATGTTCATCTGATCATTGAGAAGTCAGCTGGCAGTGGTAAGTGAAGGTTTTGCAAGCCACAATACAAAAATCTTGTCTTGTGCTGTGTTGAAGTGTTGAGTGTAATTCGAACCGGTAGTACGACATAAATACAGCTAAATTTGATCCACACTTAGCCTGAAATTTAAATGAAAACGTGGGTGTGTATCTGAAACGGGCAGATACCCACTTTGTACATGGAGGCATTAGGTGAGATAAAGTTTTAATTCTGACATTTATTCATTATCAACACGGCAAGATTGGCGTTTAGGTTAATTGATAATTTAAAAGTAAAAAACAAACAAACGTCCAACGTATGTAGTCACTGTGCATACCGGAACAGAGGACATGTCTGATTCAACCTACAAATGAATGTGGGTCACTCATAATGTTGCTTTCAAATGAATGTGTGCCCACTAAAGGGCCTTTTGCCTCAGGGTAGCCCACACAGCTCATGATGTCATACGAACAAAGCATCAGATATAATGGTTGCCCTGCTTGGTTCCGACCCCTGAATAACAAAACCACTGCATTTACAACATATTCTTTCTTTCAACTGTCTAATGACGACCCAAACCTTCTACCACTGAAACATCCGTAAAATATTCTGCCTCTGTATTATGACATGACGATCCCTTTCTAATACAACACTGTTTACCATTATATCCACTTGCTTGTGAATTATGCTCCTGGTGAAACGTCTGTGTTAACGTATCAGCCCACCTGCCAGACACTGACACATGGCCGAAGCACTAGAGAATTGTTTAAATTATATTTCAGTACATCACGTTAGCTAGAAGCAGTAGCTAGCCTGTGGAAATGAAGAAATTACTAATTCCAACTCACCAAGTGAATTGTTTGTCAGTGCAAATATACAAAAAATTTACATACATTAAATACAAAATACATTAAATAATATACTATTCATCTTTCACACATTTTCTCACACATTTCACAAAAAAGTGAACATACATACATACACCCAGTGTATGTAATTCATGCAAACGTGTGCCTGTTTAATCCTATATCATACTTCAGAAAACCTGCCAAATGATGCTTTCCCCCACATATATCAGCTAGGGATGTTCCTTAGACATTTGTGGTCTTTATGTTAACCTGTTCACATGGACTGACTCGCCATCCCTATTTCTCATTTTCAAATAGCAGGGTGAAGCAGTATGATACGTAGAGGAAGTAGTGGAGTAGTAGGGTGGCCCACTGATACTCTAATGACACGTCTAAGACTCGGGCTGTCAGCATCAACTGAAAAGGTCCTCTCCCAGCATGGCCTCCTCTACTTGCTGATGCCTCACTGGTTTCCCCAGTGAAAGCTTGCGCTGCCCTGTGCTAATTCAGCCAGCCAACCCGGCTGCACTTGTGGTCATCTGCCCATAGGGAGAAGTCCCTGTCAAATGTCAGCATCTAATTCTCGTACACAGGACCACTAATGAGAGCATTTAATATTCGCTTTAGCTTGTTCCTCATGACAAGTGTTCACTTTACTTCTTGTATCTGCGTTCTTACAGAGTAAGAAACAGTGACTGAAAGCACATGCTCCTTGGCTCAAAAGAGACATTAGCCACAGCGAGGAACTTTTCACCTCACCGTATGCTGCTGCAAGGAGGACAGGGTGTAGTTACAGTATATGGAGTTCAGGCTGGTTTTGCTTCAGATTAGAACCAGCAACATCAGGGAAACGCCATATGAACATGGTGTCCTTGTTTCATTCATGAAAAAGGATTCTAACGTCAGACATTTTTTTACTACAACCAATGTCGCATACAAAAAGACTGTACATTACCTCAATCAGCTTGTTGGCATGCTCGCGGAACACCTGCGCATATTCCTTGACTTCTTTCTCATTGCCATTTTTGGCAGCTTCAATGAGTACCAGGAGAGGAACATTGGTTTCCAGGAAGGAGTCGGAGACATGATCCATTACAGCTTTACGAAGCTGTTAAGACATTTTAACAATTTCAAGTCAGTTCTCTATCCAACAGACGTACTTCCAAATGTACTAAATGTAGCAGAAATTATAAACAGTTGTTGGTAAATACAGAATGCACAATATTACTGCTAATAGGTTCAGGGAACAGATATACTGTCTTAGAATTATTGTTATCCATAAACTGGAAAATATTGCACATTTGACAATGACAAAATGGATTTAGTGGGGTTGGCTGAAACTGGTGAAGAGGTGGTGTTTGACCAGTGCTGCACTGGGACTTCATTCCAAAAGGCATAATAAATATAACAAAAACAAGCAAACCTGTCTACGAAGGTCTCTCGTTTTCTTTGTCATCCGGTCGATGGCTGTGTTCAGTGCATCACTTCTGTCCTTCCTGCCCGCCTGAAAGGAAAATGGAAGAGGAGTTAAAGGATTGTGTATTGGAGTCAGAGTCATGGTAACTACGTACTTTACACCTATGACATGTTTATTGTGAGACTGGGGTGGCCAGCTGTTCCTCTGACAGAGGGGGCTGGTTTCCATTGTCGTCCAACAGCAGCGGGTACGGGGACTGGGGAAGTCTTGTTGTTTGACCAGCAGGAAGCCGAGATATTTGACATAGGACTTGCAACATTGAGAAAACCCACTGATATGAGGCTTACTGCTCTGCAAACATCTCTGTGAGCAATGTTCCATCTGCAGTGTCTCAGGTAATTTGTTTCAGCTCTGAGAACAAATTCAAACACTATTCGAGGTTGAAGGTAAAGCTAACAGCTCCATAGCATCTGATTTGTGTGGCTTTGTTTGGTCAAGTACCACTGGAAATAATATTCTAATATCTTCCCAAGAGGCCTGAATTTCTAAATGTTTAAGGAAAAATGTGGGTTGATTACCAAGTTCCAATGTCTTACACATGGTTCGCAGTGTAAATGTGTATGCATATAGAAGCAGAAGTCAAAGCCCTAACCGTTGTTCTCCACTGAGAGCAGAGAAAATGTTCAGTCTTGTTCTGAAAACTGCTCAAGTGGAAATTGAAAACATGAAACTCTATGGAAGGATTGAGAGAGAAAGAGTAAAAGCACAGAAGACTAATAAAGTTAAGGGAAAATTAAATAAAGCGGAAAGGGCGACAGAGAGAATCTAAAGAAGCACTTTGGGTTGTGGGCTCCTTACCCTTTACATAATGATCAAATCAAACATGACACAGCACCAGGGATGACGGTGGTGGCATTGACCTGCACCATCCCCCACTGCCCTTTGCCCAATGGGGGGTTGTGTACATCATTCGAAGCCAAGGAAGCTCCAAAGGCACTAATCCTGTGATTTTTTGCCGCTTGGATGCAGTGCTGTGGTGTGGTAGGGCTTTAGTCTGCTCTGCCCCTACTCTCTCAATCCTATTTCATTCATGCCTAGCCTATATTTCATTTCCACGCCAGAGGGTTCTAAAGCACTTCTTCAGGTGCTTATTATGGAGGCAGTTTCTCTGTGGCATCTTTTATGATAGTCAAGTGAGTCTCTATCCATCTCCTTTAGGACAGATTTAGGAACATCCCTTTTCTACAAAACCACTAGTCCACAGGATTACAGGGGTAAATAAAGTATGCCCCATGTATAAAATGTTCTTACCCCCCCCCAAAGTTTTTTCCTTTTTCTTGAAATCCACAGGGAAAACATGAGAATAGCATTTATTACCTCTAGTATATAGATACGCTGTCTTTTGGCAATTTTTGCAATAAATGTAGAGAATAACCAGCATGTTGGTCACATTGTCAAGAAATTCATGACAAGAGGACAAAGCAATAAAAAAGAAAAAATATCAAATAGCATCACAGGACACCAATCAATACATCAGGTGTACAGAGGCATGTACGGACAGTCAGCGCAGAGGGCTAACCGAGTTAGGGCTGAAATGTTTCCTAAAGCAACTTGACGTAGTTCAATTATAAAAAGTTACTGAGGGAAAAATGCATTGATTCAAGGCTGAATTGACGGCTTTACAGAGCATTGTTTTGCTCAGAGGACTGGGTGGTGGTAATGCCCAAAAAGGATGCTAGCGCCACATACACGAGGAAATAGGGGCGTGCCACATTAGGCACCTCACGCTTCAATACGATTACGATTCAGGGTGCTACGATTCAATGATTAATAGCATCTTTTTCCCTCCATACATTTTTTTTAAATGGTTTTACAAAGGCATTTAAGGCTGTGCATACACCTTTGGTACACTTTTTTTTTTTCTGTAGCGTTTTATGCGTCACTTTGAGTTTACCTGTTGTAGGTTTATTACTGTGGTTTAAAGAAAACAACTTTGTATTCGCCAACTTGATTTGTTGATGGGACAGTTGGTTGAACACTCAATTAGTAAAATAATCAATAGTCGCAGCTCCAAGACGTATTCCAGCTGTTCCAAAATATTACTAGTCAATAGCAATAACTCATCTACCACATGAAATACTCGACGGAATTGTGATTATCATCACTGATTGGTTCATGCTCTAAAAGGTGCCAAAACAGATCTTTTTGAGGCCAGATCACGTTTGTTTTATTTAACATTTACTTTGAATCTCAGGGGAAGTGCCTGCCCTTATCTATGACATGTTCAAAGCTGGCTTTACTTTCTCACGCCACATGACAGTGCTCAAAAATTAAAGCAGTGCACTCAGCATATGTAAATTATGAATACAAGCAAGACATCATATGTTCGGAGCACTATATCACATAGAACTATTTGAAATGTTGTCTGAAGCCACATTACAAATGGCTTTGCTTTACTGCGTTTTGTTTATGTTTGAACTATATTTTCATATATAATACATGCAGAAGAACAACGATGAGGCAAGCCTAAGATTTACAGCAGTGGTTAATTTCAACAGCAAGCTGCCGCAACACATTCCAGATATCAATATTCTGATGGTGACGAGCCAGCAGGAGGGAATGGGGGATGCAAGGGGGAGGTGGAGGGTGGAGGAAGAGCGAGGTGCACAAGCAGAATGTATGAGGCAGAGAGCAAGAGAACGAGAGGGTGTTAGTGTGTGGGAGAGAAAGAGAGAGAGAGGGAAACAGTAGTGATGATCGACGCCAGGCTGCCACCACTCTGTAGCAGTGAGTGGCTGCAACAAAAGCACAGAATAACATCCCTGACTCCCCGCTCGGCTTTTTTCTCTTTCCCTGCGTCTCAGTAAGCAGATGAGGGCTCTGCTCAGAGCTCTGCAGAGGCGATGCTGAGACGGAGCCGGCGTCAGAAGAATCTCTGGCTGCCATCAACAAGTTAGGCTTGGACGACCACAGACAGAGAAGAGGAAAACTCAATCTTCAATTAACCATCTGAGCTGACATCATTGCGGAGGAAAGGAAACAAAAGGATAAAGAAAAAGACAAGAGGAGAGGAGGGGTGGGAGTCTGTTCACCGGAGTCCCTGTGATCGCAACTGGTCAACTTGAAAATACATTCATTTCTAGGATTCAAAGGATAAAGGACAAGATTCTGTTTCCCGACAGCTTGGATTTCGTAGGAGTCTGAGGAAAACTGGAGTAAATATCATCTTGGGACATGGAATTTCATATGTTGTTTCATTCCGGTGGGCTGAAAATCGCTTTATTTCCAAAAAGGCTTATTCCTTTTGTGCTTAATCAAAGGGGTTTTTTGCCTTTGGATTTTTCTTCCATGTGGCTGGTCCAGAAGTCTGCAGAAAAGGACAGTTGAATGCAGCCTCCGATGTGCATAAAAGAATGGGTAAGTTAGCTCCTTTATATGGCACAAGTCTGGACCTCAATGGGGAAGACAAGCGCGACAGAGTCTGGTGACTAAAAGCTCTTTAGCCTGCTCTATTCATTGCAGCTGTCCTTTATTTTTCCTTCGTCACGGACACTCACTAGCCAGTTTATTAGGAACACCTACGTAGAATCAACGCAACAACTGCAAAGAAATCCTTCCTCCAGGAAATTCCAAATTAGTTTGTTGATCTGTTTGACACATTTTATCAATAATTGTATTAATACTGGAGGCTGTAATTTTTAGTGTTTTCAACTATGAACTGTTACAGTGACAGGTGTTCTGAATTATTATTTTCAGTCCCTATAAGCCATACGAATGAAAGTAGAGAAAATTCTAGGACACCTTTTGCTGTACCCCATTACATTTATAAAACATAATGAAAAATGGGTCAACAGAGCTGAGAAATACATCTCATCATAAGATGTATTGCAGCGATGATGTATTATACTTTATATTTAACTGTGAATACATCATTCAGTGGCAAGTGAAAGTAAGTTCTCATTTGGCACAATTAACATGCATGCATAGATACACACATGTTCCAGAACCATGTGTCACAGACATCCATGATGTAAGTCTTGAGTTGAAAATTATGCAGGAACTTGTTCAGCCATCAAAAAAAACTGCCAAACACACAGTATGACAATCTATGAACTAAACAATCCATTGACTGGCGAGAAAGCCAAGCCCACGTACGTGGATAATTACCTTTGACGCAATGGAAATGACTACATTAGATACCAATCTGTACAATGGGAATGATGGGAACGGTACAAAAGCACAATTGCCACATTGAATTAGCGGATGCTCTCTGCAGAGACAAGCTTTTCCACCCCACAGTTCATTTTACTGTTTTTGATCCCACCCAGGTTTCCATTCAAGGTGGCCATTGGTGGGACCTGCACCAACGGCTCTGTGTCTGTGTGTGATCAGCATGCTCCTAGTGTGTCTGCTGCCTCCTGCATCATGCACAACTTGCCCTCAGAAATGCCGCTGTGAGGACCTGCAGTTCTACTGTGACACACAGGGACTTCAAGCACCCCCAGATGGTGTGGACAAAGGGGCCCTGGGGCTGTCACTACGCCACAACAGTATCACTGAGCTCAGCCCTGATCAATTCTACGGCTTCAGCCAGCTCACCTGGCTCCATCTCGACCACAACCAGATTACGACAGTGCAAGAGGATGCATTTCAAGGGCTTTACAAGCTCAAGGACCTCAACCTGAGCTCCAATCGTATCACCAAGTTGCCCAACACAACCTTCATCCACCTCATCAACCTTCAGATTTTGGACCTGTCATTCAATCAGATGGCCGCATTGGAACCAGAACTTTTTCACGGACTGAGAAAGCTCCAAATACTTCACCTCCGCTCCAATTTACTTCGCACCACACCTGTACGCGCATTCTGGGACTGCCGGAGCTTGGAATACCTGGGCCTGAGCAGCAACCGCCTGCGGAGTCTGGCTCGGAATGGATTTGCTGGGCTCATAAAGCTAAAAGAGCTCCACCTGGAGCACAATCAGCTGACAAAGATCAATTTGGCCCATTTCCCCCGACTTGTTGGCCTCCAGTTTCTGTATTTGCAATGGAATAAGATCAACAACCTCACATGTGGCATGGAGTGGACCTGGACAACTTTAGAGAAGCTGGACCTTACAGGAAATGAAATTCGAGTCCTGACGCCTGATGTATTCCAAACGCTGCCAAATTTAAAAATTTTGCTGTTGGATAACAACAAACTGAGCAGTCTGGATCCTCAAGTCATGGGTATGTGGCAGTCTCTGGGCACAGTTGGGCTGTCTAGCAACCTCTGGGAATGTACCAAAAGGATTTGCTCGCTGGCCACTTGGCTAAGTACCTTTAAGGGTAGGTGGGAACATTCGATTCTCTGCCATAGTCCTGAATATGCTCAAGGTGAGGAAATACTAGATGCAGTTTATGGATTCCAGCTTTGCCAGAATTTTTCAGCACCGGTCGTTCAGACCCTCAGTACAACCACAGATGCTACAACGGCTGCAGACATCACCAGCTCCTTGTTTGGAATTATGCAGCTAACCCCCACGCAGGACTATGCAGAGGATTTTGGGAGCTTTACCACACTCATGACCACAACCACCACAACACAAACACCAAGCACTGCTCAAGCAACTACAACTGCGTTGGAAGAGGCAGCTGTTACAGATGACTACTCGGTAATGGACAATACTGTTATGACTCATAGGGTTATCATGGGAACTATGGCCCTACTATTTTCCTTCTTTTTCATCATTTTCATTGTGTATATCTCACGGAAGTGTTGCCCTCCCACCCTGCGCCGGATACGCCACTGTTCGGCTATCCAGAACCGCAGACAGATGAGGACCCAGCAGCGGCAGCCTATGGCAGATCTTGCTACACAGGTTCCCTATAATGAGTATGAGCCCAGCCATGAAGAAGGAGCACTCGTGATCATCAACGGCTATGGGCAGTGCAAGTGTCAGCAACTGCCTTACAAGGAGTGTGAAGTATGAACTCTTATTTATTCCTAGAGCATATGGTTTGCCATTTGACCATTTCAGATGATACAGGGTTTGCTTTTTTCCAGTTAATGTAAAAAGCATAATTTCTACAAGTGAGATTTGAAAATATGTAAGAAATGCTGATTGCTTCACTGATAGAGGTTGATATGACAGGTTAGGGATGATGCAGAGATGTTCACAAATTTATTTTTCTATGAATGCAAGGTTCATATCAGGCAGGGGCAATCATTTTAAAATTGTAAACTGTGAGCTCTGTCTCCACATTGTCTCTATTCTGCAGCACACACAAAATGGCCCTTGGATAACAGAATACATGAAGTGGAAAAATGTGATTTGTCGTTTCTTTCAAGAAATAAGATTTGAAATGTTTCTTACTCCACCATGGTCACTGAAGAACAACTCAGTCTTCTTTCGCTGGGCAAACAAAGTCAATTATGAGGACATTTTCATGTTGAAGTTTCATTGTTTTGGGAGAAACGTGATGCATATACACCACTTGCAACAAATTCAAATTGAGAATGAAATTAATGTCTTTGTTTCTTCGCAAGAAATATAACATACCTTTTTCAGGAAACTAATCAATACGAAGAAATCATTACCTTCACCCAACTGAGATGATTTGGCATGTCTACATCCTTCATTACAACTAAAGCTGTCAGTGTTTCCTGTTTACAGTATTTATGACGTTCACCTCAAAAAAACAGACATTACTTGTTTGTTTTTTGTACCTTGAATTTTGTGTTTCTTCAAAATGTCTTTTATGTGAAAATAAACTAAAAAAAAATGTAATTAACATAAAAATGGACAC
>JBBMJM010000015.1:1273626-1284092 GCA_037832705.1 Centriscus cristatus | reverse complement strand
CCCCCCCCCCCCCCCCCCCCCCCCCCCCCCCCCCCCCCCCCCCCCGTGACAGAAAATAATTGAGAAGCACTGCTTTAGAGCATTAAATTTGCAAAAAACTGAACTATTTGAACTGTAATACCCCTGACTGAACCAAACTACATACAATCAAATTGACCGTATGAATCAAACTGATTTGGACAATCTGAATTGGTTGCCAGCTCTAGAAACAATTGTGTGTGCCAGTGTAGGAGCATTCCAATGACTGATTCCACTGATGGCTCAGCGATTTCCTCCATTAGGTGATCTTGACAGAATTTCTGTTAAGTGGAAAAAATTGGAAGGCTCTCTGTCATTTTCACGGATTTTGACAGCACATTCCACAAGCCAGCTGCTTTGAGTGTCATATCAACAGAAAGGCTCCGTGAGGAGCTAATTGACAGCCCATTGTGAGACACAAAGACAGAGACATAAAAGAATGCCTTGTAGGTTGGTATTGTATACTGATGAGCTAATTGACACTGTTGGTCTGACGAGCAGAGATGAAAATGGGTTCAAGAGTTCCACTTGGGGAAATGAAACACGCTCTGGCTCTCTAAGGCACTACATGTCTCACGTTCTCAATGATTCTCTGAACTGTAAGGGCCACGACACTGCAGCGTCAAAGTAGTAGTAACTGAGTCAAGGCTCACACACAATAAATGATGGTAGAAGAAGACATCAATCAGTCACTTTCTGTGTTGCTCTTTACTTATAACTGACTAGGAAAAAAACTTGATCACTTCTATCTTAAGACCTTTCTGGGGGGTCTCGTGTGTGTGTGTGTGTGGGGGGGGGGTGTTGGCACCTGCTCAGCACCAAATGGTGAACGGGTAAATCACTTACAAGTATACATGAAGTCATCATAAGTTAGACAAAAACACACTTTGACAATCTCCAGTTAATTCCATGTATCTGACATGGATTGCTGAAAAAGGCCTAAGACATCAGGGGGTTAGGCTTGAAAATATGAAACCTTTGCAGCTTTACCATGTGCAGAAAGAGAAAAATTACATGTGTTGTAGACAGAATTTGAAGCGTTTGTGTGGTACGAGTTAAACTTACATTGCCCATATACTCAGACAGCAGATCCTGGAGAGCCTGGCGCACAGAATTGCATTCAGCCACGATGCGCTCCCTGCGGTCATCCCGTGTGCAAGAGGAGTCGGCCATTAGGGCAGCACCACTGATAATGCTCTCAAGACGTTCCTCCAGGGATGGACGGAAGCGCTCCTCACTGAACGCCAGCGGATCCACAATGATTTGCTTCTGCAAGGAAAGGGTCACAAGAGAAATTGGACAGTTAAAAAATGCAAAGGTTGTCATGGTACACTGCTCTCTCCAGGTCAATAGAGAAAGATCTGACAAGAAAGAAGAGACAGACCAGCTGGAAAACCTACAGAGCCTGGACAGGAACAGGATTTAAACGTTCCAGATGCATGATGGGGGAGATTGTTGACTAAGGAATAGATGTAACGATTGAAAGAAAACTCACTCTAAAACCACCATTAAATATACTTCACAATTTTATAATCAAAATATCATTTTTTTGTATTGCTGATGAAGCAAAAAAAAGCTTTCATCTCCTTTCCCTTTTGTTTTCCATTTCCTCTCCCTTCCGCTAGTAAAATGGGCCTCCTGCTACATTACAACAGGCACAGAAAAAAGCTCTTCTGTGTGACTGTTGTTGTCAGCCATTTCAAAAGGTTTATCCTATCTACACAGATTTATGATTGATGCCAATGTTGGTATTGGAATGACGACATTTAGTGGTGTTAGAGGCCAAATTCAGCCATCAGGGCGCTGGAGGGTGAAGGACAGCATTAACATCCGGTTTCCTCCTATACTGACTTAACTCACAATGTTTGTGTTCAGTCCGCCCATGATGTCATTCCTGTTTTACAGACAAGAGACAAACGACTTCCTCAACGGTCAATATCAATGAACAGCAAACGTTAAGAGACATGTAGACCAACCGTACTTTTAAAGTGTCCTTAAAAGTGACCATCAGCAAATGAGATCATGTCATCAAGCAACAGAATTCAACATACTTGTGTCCAAACCCAAAGTAGTCAGTATGGTTATTGTTACTCCACAAGTACCATTTAGTTGGTTTGGGTTGATATCTACAATATCTTTGCACTCTGCCTTCTCCTCACTGCTACAAGACAGACTGATAAAAAAACAAAGCACATAAACCTGTGATGCTGCAGCAGATTTCTCTGCCTTTAGCAACAAGGACAACAGCTACATGCTGAAAACAGTATTAACCAACTGCTACTGCAGCAGTGTTGAGAGAGATCATTTCCATTGGACATTGTGGTAAAGACAAAATCTATAGCAATTAACGTGTGCATTTGTATAAAATCCTTAAAATGTTTAATTCATTTTCATTCCATAGCTGATCCCTTTTCGTCTGAACCACAGCATCTCACTGTCCTCTGTAACAACTGCAGCATGAGAGAAAACACTTAAATGTCTGATTTCTCACAGGGACAAGACTGCTGAGAAGGGCAAGTAGTTGACATGCTGGAAAGGCACTGCAGTGAGTTAAGGTATCGCTATGACCCTCGTGGCTAAAAGAAAGCACTTTTCCTGGGAAAAGCAAACACCGTCATCATGTAGATGTGCAATTGTGACAAAACATTCGATATTTACCAGATAAATACAGTGATTTATTAGGTAGCCGACCCTCTGCCATTGTCACATCCATTGCATCTCTAACCTCTAATGCTTGTGTCATATTACCATGGCAACAGCCACATGAGAAATGGAGGACCGCTCCAAAAGAAACAACAAGAGTGGTGGGGGGGATTATTTGATCATTTTGCAAAACACTGGATATTTACCAGATAAATATAATATAATAGATATAATATAAGAGTGTTGGGGGGGATTATTTGATCATTTTGCTTCTTACATGAAATGGAGCACCAATATGTGCTGGAACTGAGTTGGCTTTTTGTTTCCAGTAAACATTCAGACTGTGGCATGTACATATTATTGGGGATCTAACATGCTATAAAAGAGAATTTGCCAATTGCTGTTCCGCAAAAGCAGAATCAGACAGGTCTCAACAGTTTCGGTTGCTTGGGCAATCATATTAAAATTGTCACTGTGTAACATATCTTGTAGTTCCTCAAGGAAACAGTCTGTTCACTATTGCTTTCCTTACAAATTATAGCAAACTTCCATGAATATACGTTTAAAAAACATGTTTCACTACGTAAACCCTCACATATACTTACATCAGTGAAAAAGCAGATGTCTGTCATCTTGACATAGAAGCTGAGATGTTTTTCGTTGGCTTGAGCAATGATGAAGGCTGATATATAAGTAATGACCTTCATTGAGTTGTTTACTCATGACACACAGATTGATTCTTTTAGGTGACAGCTTCTTGCAGGAGACATAAATGTGTAGAGCCCCATAAAATGATCATGTGCCATCATGAAGAAACCACAAGAAAATGCTCAAAAAGAAATTGGACACAATAATTGGCTTTTGTCCTCCCACTTTAAAAGACAAACCTGTCAACACCTGCGTATACGTGAACCTGTTATTTCAGGACAGAGCAATGAGGCTTTCTTTAGAAGTCATTATGTTTATGTCTCTAGCATCATACCAGAAGTCATTTCATACTGTGTTTGGCCAGTGCAGAAACCTGTTTGTATTACAATCAACAATGGACAACGTATTTGTTGATGTGAATTGTGCTGCACAGGTAAATCTCTAGTCAACAAATGCTTTTTGAAGTGTGATAGTATAATCAGCCACAATTATCATTATAGACAACATTAAGATGGTAAGCTCAGGGATCCATCCAATCACCTCCACTCACTGTCCTTTTTTGACACTTTTGTTTTTCCTATCCTTGCCCTTGGATTTTGATCTCTTTAGATGTTGCTTCATGTCAATCGTGATAACTGGTGCTGTACAGGGAGGACTTCCACGGATCTTTGTCACTTTTGTGTGTTTTATAACCGAAGAAAATGTGTATAGATGCAATAAGCGTAACCTGTCCTCTGTCCAGCTGCTCGATTGACCTTCTGACTCACCATTCTTCAAATGATATCATCACTGCAATCTGTAGGTTATGTTTTGGCAAAAGCTCAAGGACCTCCCGCTGTCCCATACAAGAACAGGAAGTATAGTCGTTTTAGGACAGCAATTGGAAATTAAGTCCAACCATTACTGCTCTAGAAAAATACACTGGTCTTTGACAACATACAAACAGCCTGCATGTTGACTGTCAGTTAACTGCCTAGTAGGAATTGTGTACCTCGCATAATAAACAGTTTCAAAGCTGCAGCCTAAAACCTCAAAACAGAGCCAAATCCTGATCTCAGTGTTCAAGAACTTTTACATTTGTCCACCACTCACCCAGCTAAGCAGTCCTCTAAGTAGAAACTTGGCAAGCAACTATACCCAATTGAATAAACACACGTTACATTTTGTGTAAAAGTGATTCAAATAAATCTCCATGACCCTGTAAGCAATAAACAAAAGCAGCACAACACACATACATAACTTTCTTCAGTGTGTATCCATGAGCCTGAGCACACATTAAACTAAAGTGTACTAAAATGGTCAATATGCAAAGACTGAGGCAAAAAATATTCAGGAAAGTACTGGCAATGTAGAAAAGGAAATATTCTTCTGAAACTTAGTGGGAATTCAAACGCACATAACGAAGAGTAATTTATTACATTGGGGTTTGCTTCAGTAACACCTGCCTGAAAGCTCACTTTCTTCTGACTAGGAGGAGGAGTTTCAGTTTAACACAGAAGAAGAATGAGTCAGATCTATTACTACTATCCATGTTTATAAAAAGCATCTTTTTGAGTACCCTAGAAAGCATTCTATGAATAAAACGCAAGAACCAATCCTCCTGCTCAACCTGAAATTGGCTTACTGCATTTTAAGAACCACATTACATACAATCAGAGACATAATAGTTCCCCTAAAACATATTTCAGTAGGAACTAAGATTAGCATTCTTCAGTAACAAGCGTGGCTACATGAGTGTCTGCAGTAATAGAGCCTCCTTCGAACAACAACCTACCAACAGTAAAGCACTGACTCTACCAGCAGTAAAGGGATTAGCCAGTGCTCATGCCAAGTGTGGATTATCTTTAGGATGCATGTGGGTCAATGGGTATGGTTTGTCTTTTTCTAGGAATCACTTTTGCTTGACATACAAACAGGAAAAAAGTAAATGAATAAATAGGAGCATGTGGAACATATTCAGTAAACTTCAAAGCCAATTCTTAAATTTGTCCACATAGCTTAACCTATTTTCCCCACTCAACTGACATCAAGTCGACCGAGTGGAGCAGCAGAAACCGCCAGCTCCACCTTTATTTCATGCAGTTAGGTGTATACCAGGCATCTCGAGCAGGAAGCGCATACTAATACTACTACCTTGCCATGTCTTTCTACAGAACGTGTCAGGCTAACTAATAGTTGTTCTAACTACATCACTACGGATACAATTGGAGCTTGCGCTGCTATCTTGTGATGTCACTGGCGTAATTTGGAATTATTTTTCAATTATGCTCAAAGGATTGGAATTAGTGGCCATTGTTTTTAACTATTCATTAGACTCACGTCAAAGTTGTTGAGGGCGTAAGCCAGTTCTCCACCCCCAGCTGGCTGGTTGAGTGCTGAGTCTTCAGTGGCAGTGGCCTGCGCAGCATTGGAGATGCCAGAAACTGCATGCTGCAGCTGCTTGTAGATCAGGTCGCGGTTAGCCTTGTAGGCTGCCACATCAGGATGCTGCAGGCAGGCACGGGACGCTGTGTACAGCATGGGGATGTTCCTCTGGAGAACCCCACGAGCAGCAGCCATTTGGTCCTTGTGGTGGGCGTCCTTTAACTCCTAAAAGGATATGATCAAGAGCAAAGGACAGAAGAGTGGGGGAAAGGGGTTAACGTGAAAGACAGACTACTTACAGGGGGCAAAGAGGTAATGTTCTTTCAAAATGGGCTTGTCGTGTCCGTATGGAGACACTGAGTGAGAGTTGGTTCTGGATGACCCAGATTTGTTTCTGTCCCCTGAGGGGACATGGTACAGTCATAATCAGGCCATTATAAAATGCCTCTGCAGTGTGATGCACTGCTATTCAGACTTCAGCATAACATTCTTTTAGCATAGACAACGTGTCATGCTGGTTTGCTTCAAGACGTTTCGCCTCTCCTGTGACAGGCTTTGTAAGTTCTGAACTGACAAATGCAACGTTCATTTGACTCACACTGACTGTGTGAGCAAGTTGAGTTGCCTACAGTTTGACCCAGCAAGTTACAATGACTTAGATGACACTTAATTATTCCATATATTTCTATGTATAAAGTACAATGAATATACATCACATACTTACAAATTCCTAAATGTCATTTTGAACTGTTGTAGTGCTGCAATAAATCTGTATCAAAAATGTACTTAAATATTTCTAAACAGGATATGGAATTTGACTATATATTGAAATATATTGATTGATATTTCAAATTTGCACTGTGATCCATCCGGGCCTGTAATGGAAATATTCATGATGCCTGGACCTCAACTAGTTTTGAACCTAAAGCTAGATAACTAACAATAGAGGCCTGTTCACAAACATTGTATCTTCTAAGGGAGTGAATATCTTGTGAGAACATTGTGAACTTTGCCAGCGAAACCATGACAATGCACCTTTCTGTATGGCTCATCATTACACATTATCACGCCACCCTTCACTGCTCCCTTTGCTGTGCATAAAAGGTGTGCCCACCATCTTCCGGGCGCGCACTCCTGCAGACAACTTGCTCTCTGTTTGACCTGCGTCTTGAGGCCTCAATGAATTGCAAAATGTCATTCTGTTGAGACAATTCTTATTTCTCCAAAGTTGGACAGCGACAACAGATTTTTCCACAAGAGACCCCAGTAAAACTGCAGAGCTGGAGGTCTCTTCTCTGCTGTGTTCCCCCTCCACTTGGGGGATGGGCAGGCGTCATTTTTTACAATACAAACAATGTCAAACATGAAGGAGATGGTGCAGTTGCGACTGTAGATATTTGTCAGAGAAAGCACGAGGGAGAAGAAAACAGTACAGGACAGGATCGTTGACATGGATCTCCACTCCGCTCAACTCTACAGAAAATGTTCTAACAGGGGGGTATAAGTCATATAAAAATATGAATTATATGTCGACATTCAGCCTCGAGATATGACTTAAGATCGCCAAGCCCTATGTGGTTGTTACTTAACTCAGAAATAACTGCAGAAACTTATAAACTATTCCAACAGTAACTAGTGTTAAGGCAGAGGAAAATAATTACATACTGGCCTACCCTCTTCAGTCTTCTCTAGATTCGGTTATGATGATGTGTAACAGAAGCACAGATCCTGGATGTACGGACTCTCCCTTAAACACTGTACACCATCTCACAGCGTTTGCCTCTTTATTTGGGACAGACTTTCTCGCTAACTAGACATTACCTGCTGTCTCTTGGCAGCCATGATGTTCAGCTTGTCCACTTCTGGTTTCAAGGCCTTGTACTGAATCCCCAAGTCCTGTTCTGTTCCTGCGTTGCGGACTTTCACCAGGTTGTCCTCCACCTGAGCCAAGCAGATGGAAAATGTTTGGTAAGGCATT
Source organism: Centriscus cristatus (assembly GCA_037832705.1). Lineage (NCBI taxonomy): Eukaryota > Metazoa > Chordata > Actinopteri > Syngnathiformes > Centriscidae > Centriscus > Centriscus cristatus. The sequence goes on along the minus strand of JBBMJM010000015.1, from coordinate 1,276,441 downwards.
AATTAAAAGCCCCTTCCCCTTAACCCTAGTCTGTTCAGAAATTATGCAACGAACAAATCTCAGCTTATTAACTACTTCTGATGGATAAAACACTTATAAACCATGTAAGGGTTTTTCTCACCAGTTTAAGCTGCAGGAGCAGCTTATAGACATCAGACATGTCTGCCAGCACTAACAGATGTGTGACTGTCGACAAGAGGGCCCTGGCAGCACGAACCATATTGCCCCTCTTCACAGAAGAGCAAGGGTCTTCAGCAAATTCCCCAGAAGCCTGTCTCATCGAGTCACCTGAGAGTGAGTGGAACCAAAACACAAGATGTTAACAGATACACAGTACATAGTACAAGCTACACTAAACATTCTCACAACCCATGGGCTGTGAGGAAATAAAACAAGATGTTGTTTGCATGTAATAATAGTAGCAGTGGTGCACATGCGTTGACAGAAGATGGCTGAACCTGCCACAGCCCACCCAAAGACATTAAACCAGGAAATGGGGAGGTTATCACATGGAGTGAGTGACATTTCCTGTAACGATGACTGCCCCATTAATAGTTTCAGCTTGAAGAAATGCAAACACACGACCGCCTAAAAATATAAAACAGGTCATAGTCACAACAAACGGCTCACGGTCTGGTCTGGCATCACCATGCTCTGTCCAACTTCGGATGGGACTTAACATTTGACTGGGCACTGAAATAGGCTCACATTATGCAGAACGCCACATCTGTCAAAAGGTGACATCAGTGGAGGAACAAAGCCAAAAGAAAGAAGGAGTTCATCTGCGTTGGTTGGTCTGCGTTGAAGAAGTCCTCATTTATGGTCATTAGTTCACTATTTAAAGATTATTGTTAATCCGTTTAATTATCAACATGTCTTTTCCGGCGAGGTACAGCAAAGGTTTAAACCCCAGGTTTATGGATGTTATGGATACACAACATAAGACAGCTACACAACAGTAAAAAATTCATAAAAACAGGCCATGGAAATGTGTGGCGAGATGCAGCCACCAGTGAGCTGCATATTTTAACCTGTGCAACACCTTAACGTGAATGCATTGAAATAATCAGTGAGGACGATCTGAGTATTTTGTTGAATTTTAATACAGTAGAAGACAACAGTATTAAGAAATGACTGCATTTTGTGCAGTTCAGAATGCACTTCTGAATGTTATTTTTCATTCATTCCCCCTGTGACTCTAAGGACCGATGAAAACTCTAATCCCTTCTTCTCGTCGACGAAACTATTGATTAGAAGGGGCAGCCCTACCGATGACGATCCTCTATCTGCTTTCCAAACGGTGTTAAATTCTATGATAGGGAATACACTTTACCTTTTCCCAGTGTGCTCTGGGATTAACTCCAGACACAACAAAAAGGTGTGTAACAACTGTAAGTTATAATAAAGGACACCTACTGATATTTCGTGAAACACATTGCAAAACTGAAAAAGATTGCATCCAACTTAATCTCATAATGTGGATGTCAGAAATACATGGAGGTTTGTGTGTCACACCCACTGTGACTTCTTATGTCTGCATTTCCCCACAATCAGCTGCTTGTCGTACATGTATGAGTCAGGGAATTCACAAATTGCCTATAAGTGAGTGTAACCGAGTGTGTATTTAACTTGCAGACCTCAGGCAAGTTGATTCTAAAATAACTGAAAGCACCATTTGTGTCAATACTTTAAAAGCATTTTCTGGCATTTTATGATGTTTGGCAGCAAAGTACAGAGAAATTACACAGAATTATGGGGGGGAAGAGACAGGACCAGGGATGCTGATTGTAAATATAATAGCTGACAGCAACCATTTTCCAAAAAGGTGGTAGTTGACATCATTTTAAAACGTGAAAGCAAACTGAGGAGAGGGAGTCGTTGGCATGCAATGAGTGAACAAATGAAATATTTGAACAAATTTGACTCAGACGCTGAACAGTGGCGAGGAGAGACCAGTTTATGGGTGTATACTAGGTCTGCAACAACAAATGCATCAAATCAATAAGAATAGATTATTACAAGTGCTTGTCAATGAACGGCATTGTTGTGTAGTGTCTATTACGTCACTGAGTCGCAGAGGTTTTTGAGTTGAGCAGAGGCAGAGGAGTGGCTGCTGTTTACAACCATGGCGGAGGTGAATAAACGTACTTAGATAAGTCGTCTAAGATGCGGAAGCATTTCACGCTAAGCAGGGTAAGTCACTACTGAAGCCCACGTTTGTTCCACAATGACGTAATGAAACGAAACGTCACTCCAGAGGCTCGTCTGGTGTTTACTTGTTATCCTGTTTGAGAAGCGTGTAAAGTTCATAAAACTAGCATTAACATATTAATGACGCTGGTAGGGCAAAACATATTCACTCGCACTCACTTTTCGGCCCATTAATTTTTCAAGCTATTGTTATGTATGTATATATTTTGTTTTAACACTGTACATTTGTGCGTGTTGTACGTTTATTACATTTTTTAAGTCTTGTATAGCACTTAGTTTAGTGTTTAATTATAACTTGAACTTACTAGAATGATGGTAATAATTTCATGAATGATCTTCAAGTGTTTTCTGAAATAAGGTGCTAACAAATATTGCACCAGCTTCCTGGAATAATCTTCAGCTCTTACTGAAAATCAATACTCATGGACAGAACTAAAAAAAAAAAACATTACAAACCTTATACCAGTTTATAATGGTTGTTAACTTTAATCTTGTGTTTTTCCTCATGCAGTAGTTGCTTGCCTGGTCAGAGGGGAAGACACTGACACTTTATGATAAAGGACTGTAGACAGGACAGACTGCATTTACACTGGATGAAATAACT
>JBBMJM010000015.1:1253280-1267547 GCA_037832705.1 Centriscus cristatus | reverse complement strand
ATATTTACAACTCTGACTTCATCATCCCTTCTAGACTCTTCCCTTGAAGCAGGTCAGCAAACTTAAATCATCAGTGACATCAAAATCATGTACTAACATTATTAAGCTGTCAGTGAATATATGAACATTCAGCTGAGGTGAATATCTTTGGTTATTTTCATTCTGCAATTTGTTGAAGAGAAGCACACAAGCGACAATAACTGTTTTGTAAAAAGCTTGTTTTTGTCATAACAGAAAGGTGAGTCAAATACAATACATTTGCCATCGTTCATTTAGAGAAACAGAATGATCCGTTTACGGGTTGCTCATATACTGGAACTCCATCAGCACATTTAAAGGTCAGTGGCAACAGTGCTTCTCTTAACCCTCAGGCTGCCACCCCAGCCACGCGGACAAGTGTTGTAGGAGTGCAGGCCAGGCGACCGAAGGCCCGAATCCTCGGACTCAACTGAGGCATCAGAGTCCGTGAGGGAGCGTGTGTTGTAGAGCCTCACGGGAGAACAGGGAGAACAGATTCTTTGTGTTGGGGTGGCAGGAGGACTGGTGAATGTGGGTGACCTTGACTGGAAGGGACTGATAGGTGGCTTGTGACAGTCGTAGCCATGGTGGGACTGTCCCATGGGGGATATAGGAAGGCTGTGACTGCTCAGTGCACCAGGCGAAGGGCTGTTTTTACGTTTGGCTGCATTGATAATGTTCTTCGCCAGCATGCGGTGGTTGGCCTTAGAGTCTAGACTATTCATGATCGGGGACATACAGCGACTGTCTTTAAGTAGGGGTACAGGAGAAGTGGGAGAGGATTTGGGCAGAGGTTTTGAAGCAGAGAAAGACAAACTACTCTGAGAGAGTGAGGGGGACTGCGAGCGTGAACCCCAGGGAGGAGAGACTGGAGAGGTGGCTGTGAGCATGTGGGAGGGTTTGAAGGAAATAGAAACAGCAGTGGAAGACAGGGTATTCTGATTTACCAATGGTGACTGGTTTCTTGAGCTCCAAGAAGGAGAAAGAGGAGAAGTAGAAGTAGTTTGGGAAGGTCTGGAAGTAGAGACTGTAGAGAAGTGGCTCACCATGGGAGAATGGCTTCTTGATCCCAAAGGTGTAGTGTGTGCAGTGTTTGTAGATGATCGAGTAGTGTAAATCTGAGGGACGTTAGATGACTCATGGCATACGATGGGGGACTGGCACCTTGAATCCCACGGAGGTGATAGGGAGGTTTGGGAGGGTCTGAAACCAAGACTGGCAGAAGACCGGTTATACTGGGTGACCGTTGGGGACTGACACCGTGAACCCCATGGAGAATGTTGAGTGGTTGTAGGTGTCTGGGATGGTCTGGCTGTGGAAGCCAATGTAACAGCAGTAAACTGAATATTTTGACCTCCTGTTGGGGACTGACATCTTGTGCCCCTGGGTGAGGAAACAGGATAAGTGGCTGTGTGGCTGGAGAAAGTGTTGGAGGGGCGGTTTATTTGCAGGTTAGAAGTCCACACTGCAGTGGCAGGTCCGTCTGGGCTGCTGAAGCGCCTGGTGAAGCTAGGTGTCCTTGTTGGTGTGGGTGTCTCTTTGGAGGGGATTCCAGCATGGGACGATTCCTTCGGTATCTGTTGGAACATGACAAATATTGTTTTCAAACTCTGAGAAATACTCTTCGAAATGTGTAAACAAACATAATGCTACTTTCGGAATATGCTGCTGCAGATTTTAAATACCAACATTGTGATAATGTCGCAATGACAGTGATAATGTCATCCGGGTCATCACTGCATATTTTCATCATCTGTGTGGGTTTCTGCCTGGCCACCAGCACATAGACCTGGTTTTATGTGTCGCTCTCAGGTTTCCGTCATCTGGTTTCCCCACAAGAATAACCTTTGCAGGGATATGAAGTTACCTAACTGTATACATAATTTGTAGACGCAACCGTTTTGTTTTTTTTTCTTCAACACTTGGAGGTATAGTGGAAGTGAGCTTTTAACTAGTTATTGGCCATTTTTCCTAAAGGTTTAGGATGTATACAAGGACAAGGTCAAAGGTTATTTGTCTGAATATCTGAGCTAAATTGTGGAAAAACTAGTCCAGAATAGTGAAAATGTATTGTTGCTATTAGTGTCTGACAGTAAGATGATTCATCATATTGTGAATTTCCCCTGGAGATGAATAAAAGGATCTATCTATCTTTGGACATCATTAGTCACTACATATGTCACCAACAGAAGTGACGCACATTTCACCACTGTCATTATGGTTCTGACGGATAAATAATTTCCCTCAAAATACAATGATTTTGGGTCTCAGGTACGATACGCCAGCTTTTCCCACCTGGCAACACTGTTTGGCTATGAGGTGTAGGTATGGATAATAACTTAGTATACGACAGATGGATGAAGTAAAGCAGGAGCAAGCTGTGACAGACGCGCAGAAAAGAGGCAAAAGCAATGCTTTTAATGTTATCGTAAATGTCGAGTGAATTCTGTGTTATGTTGTGTGTTTAAATGTGTCCACGTATGTGATGTAAAATAAACTTTACTGGCTGCAAATCCAAGTTGGATATGTGTGTTAATTACGCAATGTGAACATTTGAATTGGTTTAAGGACAGTTGTCATATACACTGCAGACCTCTTTGTCTCTCGATTTTGTCTTGCTCAGTACATCGCTAGTCATTCAGTTCATTCATTCACGTAGTAAATTCTTCTAAATGATCCAATCCTAAATCAGGCCAGCCTGTTTCACAGAATGATTTGCATTCTTGAAAGAGGCATAATATTTATCAGGAGGATCGAAGTGTTTGCGATGTGTGCAAGAATGGCTGGAAGGTGATGTGACAGTGAAATGAATGGCTGAATGGAATCAGGAAAGCAGAAGAGAAAGAGGGTAGAGTGGAGCATGAAGTTTTAATCAGAAGAAGAAAGATTCTACTAAAATACAATCATAGCAGACAGTGGTTCACAAAATTACTCAGGCACAAAAAATGTAGTCTTATTAACTTGGTCAACAAAGACTAATGATGTCCTGTAAAAGTTCCTCTTACTCACTGCTTTAAATTGGGAAGCGATGTCTAAGTAGATTTAAAATTTAATCAGTTTGCGTATTTAGAAGATTTAAGACCCAAGTACTCACACGTGTGTGGAGCAAGTGATGGAAAGCAGAGTAAAAATCACCCAGAAGACATAAAGACATCAAATGAGGTTTCTTGCTGTTACTTTTATGTCAGTGAGCTGCTTTAAATTGCAAATCCTAGTTCATAAAATCCATGCTGGACCATCTGTCAAAGTGCTCTGTGAACTCACGTCACCCTGCAGCCCAAAGAATGACAAAGTGGAAAAACAGGGAAATCATTTTTCATTACATTTCAACACAACCTGAGGGAAAAAAACCCTGCAACACCCATGTATGTGAACTAAAAAAAAATGACATCACTCGCTGTAAACACATTTCCTAAAGAATGTAGAAAGAGGGTCTCCACACCTGTGCTTCAATCCCTGCTTTTTTCGCAGAAAATGTGGGTCTTGGTGCCTGGATCCCTGACCTGGGAGAGGACACACGCTCTGGAGATAAGGAAGACATCTGAGGTGGCTCCCCACGGACTTGATGTGACAGATATTCTGCTCCCTGTGTGGGGCTAAGTGGCAGCTGTGGAGAGATGCACTGAGAACGGTGTGAAGAAAAGTGAGAGGGAGCATTGTCAGGTAAAGAAGTCTGTCTGGAGACAGACTGGGTGGGCATCGTGTTCCTTGCCCGTGGTGCTCCTCTTGGTAGAGAATTTAGGGGGTCCTTGTCTGGCTTAAGGATGAAGAGAGAAGAGTCAAGCTGGTAGGGCCTGTGCCTCGACAGGTCCATTTCTATCTTGGAGCATCCGTTCTCTAAAGGCGGTGGCTCTTGAACTGGCGCGGATGCTGGTTTCTTTTGCGTTGGTTTTTGTTTGGTTGTTTGCTGCGCCTTTAGGTTTTGTGAAAGCTGAGCGCTCATGTCAGAGTTCTTGGCAATGGCCTTGACCCTACCTGGCATGTTTGATGGATACACCCAAGATGGTGGCAGAGACATTGTAGGAGAAGGAGACCTCATCTGATTACCTGCACTCTGACTCTCAATGACATATTTCTCCATCCTGGATTGGCGTTTGGCAAACAGCTCAGCCCCCTTTCCAGATGCATTATTCAGGGTCTGCTCTGGCTTGTGTTCTGCTTTTGGACGGGCCCTGGAGCTCTTGAGACAGGAGGTCCACTCTGGAGCTTTTGCTTCCTTAGCTCTGTCCTCTTCCTTAGCAAGGAAGTTAGAAGCCTCTGCTCCCAGTGCAAGTAGCTCCTCCTCAGATGTCGGGTCAGGCACAGACTTGTGTCCATGTTTTTTCCTCTCATCCACCCCTTGTACCAGAGAGAGCAGCTCAGGGTTCGGAGCTACGACCGGCTTCTCCTTGAATGTGAACATAGACTTTCTATTAGCCCGTCTGGCAGCACTTTCCTCAAGTATTCCTGTTTTGTTTGGTGTGCAGACCTTCCTCTCAACAATGGAATGGGGCTCAAACATTGAGGGTTTGGGGGCTGTAGGAGGGCCACAAAAGGGCATGGGTGGGTTTGAAGCTGAATACTGAGATGGCGGTGGAGAAGAAGGAGACATTACAGGAGACATCGGAGGTGGATTGGTGTAAAAAGTCTGCGGGGGCTGGTTTGTGAAGGCTGGTAGGGGAGGGGTGGGGTATGCTGGAGGTGGAGGTGGCGCTGAAAACCCAAAAGGTTGGGGAGCAGTGAATGCAGGTAGAGGAGGAGTGGCATAGGCAGGAGCAGGCGGGATGTCCATGACAGGGCTGACCGTCTCTGGAGATTGCACTGTCAGTGGGGAGAAAAAAGGCCTGGCAGTTCGATTGATGATGGTGGTTGTTTGCTTAGATGTCGACAGAGAGACGGTCTGAGGTCCACCTGTACTAAAGCAGCCATTAGAGAGCTTTCCAGGAGGAGCTGGCCCTATGTGACCCCTATTTATCGCTGCTTCCTCTTCAGCAAGTCTCATCATGACTGGATCAGTGTCATTTCTTTCAGGAGGAACATCCTCCTTGACTTTGTCCTCAATCTTCTCATGGATGTTATCTCTTGTCTCTTCCTCGAGCTCATCCTCTTCCTTAACAGGGAGGAAATGTCTCTCTTGGATGATGCTTTCCTCAACGTCATCTTCTTTGTGGAAAGGCGTACCTGGTTCTGCCATGTTATCTACTGTGTATAAACTCCCAGGTGGTTCCGAGACTGGTTTGGTGTGATTCCTATAATTCACGTCACTATCTCTGTCTTCACTACTCCTCTCTGCCCATGTTAGTTTTTTCGATGAGAGGTTGGTTTCCTGGCTGTTCTCATTCAACACCTCTCCACAGGTTTCTAGAGTAAATGCGTTGACTCTCTGCTTGCGCCGGTTGAAGAGCTGCACACCTCTGGAGCTGGAGTCAGAGGGGATGGTGAGCTGGGCGGCGATTATCTGACTCCTTAGACGAGCCTCCTTTAGCTCCTTCTCTGATAAACTGGCGCTCCTGGTCAGATCTGGAGAGAAACAAGAAATACCAATGATGTCTTCAGATATATTTGATTTATGATGACACTGATCATCAGTGGGAGAGTTTGCAACATAGGGACAGCTCCCAATGTCTTAAATATAACTCATTCTGCACCATATGGTTTTTGGGTTATGCAAGAAAAATACAACTTGTCTATCTGAAATAGGCGTAGGCCCGAGAAACATGTTCAAATAAACATTTCAGTGAGGAGGATATAAAAGCCTTTTGACTAAAGGTAATAAAAAGCCTGATTGGAACGTCTGCTCCAGTACCAAAATAATGTCAGTTAATTCATACAGTGATGTTGCAGCTTTTCAGGTTAGTTATAATTGATGCAATTTGAATGTCTATGCTGAATGGGACAGTTTTTTTTTGTTTTTTTCTTTAGCTCAGTTTCTCCATTCCAGGCAGCAGAGCGATTTCCTCTGCCATCTGTAGAGGTCCCTCCCTGAACATTCCTCCACTGCTGAGAAAACCCCCTGCTCGAACAGCCAACACGCTTTTGGTTTCTCTCTGTAGTTAATGTGTGCAGTACTGCAGCTCAAACCCTTGATAGGCCATTTTTTACAATCTACAGCTTCCAAAAATGACGTCTTGTGACAGCTGTCTATAAACATACTATACAATCAAGTGTTCCCGTCTTAGGAATAATGACAGGCGTCCGTCTTTGGAGATTGCAGGAGGAAAATCAAAGCTGCATATGTTCCTTTTAGAATTAAATACAAACTCAGATAGGAGTTCTTCTGAGGAAGGATCTAGTTGTGGAAATACATCTGGTCCGTTTGTCATATAGATCATGAAATTCTCACTGAAGGAAGATATTTAACGTCCCTTCAGGAGGTTTCTGTGGAACACTAAGTACTCTAGTTTCATTAATTCAGGTGATGGATCCTGACAGCCACGTAATCCAATGTCATTGTGTGCCAAATAAAATCATTCACTTGTAAAACTAACCGTTTTGTAGAGCTCTCAATTCATGGACTTTTCCTTGAGTATACAACACCACTTCCTCATGTAAATGTTCAGTTTCTTGTGTGTAAAAAAAACCCCATAGCGTTTATTGTGAGTGAATCGGAGAATGTGAGAATGTGATGCATTAACCCAGAGATACATGACGATGAAGCTGTGAAAACACCGGTGCAGAGAAATGAACCGACAGGTACATTCCTTGCCTTCAATGCTTTTTATTTCTCAGCTCATATGGAAACATCTTGGCGGGCCCTCAACATGATTTTATGAGATATTTACTTTCTATTATTTAGGCTATCTGAGTACACTAGAGCAATGAGGCTCGAAATGAGACGTTGTCACTGTAAACAGTCACTTCTAGCAGGAGCCAGAACAGTTATTGAGTAACATACAGGTGCAGATCCCAGCTGTGACTCATGTCAGCAAAATAATGGAACGCGTCTTAAAAGCAAAGTATAGTCTATGTATGTTTTTTCAGCCTGCCATTACTTGATCAACACATTTGCTTTGAGATGGTTTATGGACAGGAGGTGGTGGTGCGTGATCAAAATGTTAATTAACGGCGAATAAACATTCATCTGATTAAAAGATGCATAATCCATGTTTAAGAGTCCTCAAAAATCACAACAGGGTGAAAAGAAGGCGAAAAGAAGGCTGTCTTTCTTCGCACAAGAAAAAGAGCAAAAGTTCTCCGTGAATTACAGCTATAAAAACTCTACCAATTCACGAGCTTCCTGAAAGTTCATTTAATGTATCCTGCTGGATATGGCTCCCTGGCTTATCTCTTACCTTTCCCTTGTCACTTTCTGAGCTCCGCTGGTTTGTAGTACTTCCACAAGAGTTTTCCATTTAACTGTGCCTGATGGCTTCACACACCCCTTTCTGTAGCGGGACTCGGGATCCTATTTCTTCTTCTTAGCAAGTCCAGCACACTGAGAAGGAGGGAGGGAAGGAGGCAGTCTGTAGCTGCAGGCTGCGCCATCTGCCCCTCAGCCTATGACTGCTTTGCACTTTTGTAAACATGGCATCTTCACGCTGCTAATAGGAATGACAGACATGACAACTTTTGACGTTTTGGCTCAGAATACGCTTTGACAGTTCTGGAGGGATCAATGGTAAATATTGAGCAGCTTATCACTGTCTCATGTCCTGGTGGCAGGGAAGAGTCTGAGCAGAGTCACTGTAAAGGAACTTCAACTCCAGCAGCTGACCTTTGCTGCCCTCACTGTGTCGGTATATCACCATGTAAGTGTGTGCGTGTTTACTGTGCACTCTCCCCAAGTGTCTGCCCTCTTTAAACCCTCTGGCCGTAAACTCCAACCTCTAAGAGCAAGATAGGAATTTCCTGTCCTGCTGCGGAGACAAACCCTAGCCCAGAACAATGATGCAACAGCCAATGCATCAAATTGTCAGCGCCCACTTTCTGGTAGTACATCCAACTTTCTGTACCTCAACTACTTTGCCCTGTCCCATCACCCTGTGTGGGTGTGAGTAGACCGAAATCTCCCACACAACAGGAGGATTTCATTCAGGGGGCCAGCCGTGCATTTGTGTATCAAAGGTCAGATTACTCTGTCGGATGTTATCTTTCCCTGGGTGATGTGTGAAGCGGTATGGAAAGACAAGGATTAACAGACGCACCGGGATCCTCCCAGACTGAATGTGACCTAAACTCTTGGTGAATCCCATGGGGGGAATAAAACCTCTGCACAGAGGTTGAAACCCATCTCATGTTGTTACTTTCATGCCTTATGAAAGGTCTCTGCGATTTGCTAGGTCAGCCATAGGCATGCAGACTGTTTGTGTTGTAATGGACAACGTGTTGAAGGAAAGAGTCAATAGTGAAGTGCATACTGCAGATGTGAAAAACATCACACTGTGTCTGCAGGGTGATGACACTGTGATTGTGTCTGGCCTTACTGTTCTTTGTTTTCTTCTGTCATTATGATGTATATAATATACATTAACATATGAGTATGATGAAGCCCAGTTCGAAATGTTTTTATAGCCGCAAATCCGACAAAGGGCAACAGGAAACCTTGTTGCTGCAGCATGTAGCTACACAATTACTGAGAGAAAATGCCAAATAAACAAACACTTACTTGTTTTCCGGCTCATCTGTTCTTCGTTGAATCCTGCCTTTTCCCATGATGCACTGCAGTCTGTCCCACTGGTGCTTTGTGTCGCCTGGGGAGGTTTTCTCAATCCTCCTGGACTCCAGCTCACCCCTCTCTTGATAGACACATGTCCCTTCTCCATCTCCATTGTTACTCCTTAAAATGTGTTTACAGCAGCAAAAAAAAAAAAAAAAAAGTGGAAATGTGTTGTTCCAGTCGGCTCAGACTTCCCTCTTTATACGATTCAACTGCCGGTCCAGTTGTGGAGGATGGGGTTTTTAGTCCTTACAGGCAAACACGGGACAAGGAAAACAAAAAACAAAAAGTGTAGCAAACAGCTACAGTGTGTACATCAGCTTTCCAACTGGCTGCTAACGGTCCTGGCTCTGCTTTCAGCAAAACTCCTTCCCCGTGTCCTCCCGAAGTCAGATGAAATTTGATTGAAAGAAGTGCGTCCTCACTTTTCAATAAGTATCCTCTGTTTAGCGGGACCTCCCAGGAGGGCTCGGTCCAATGCTTCCTGGATGAGTTCCCATGGAAAACTGCCACAAATGTTGTTGTGCTTTGCTAAGAACCTGGCAAAGAAGCCTGACAAACTCAACCCAGTCTTTTCTGTTTTCATTTGTCTATTACTTATGAGACCTTTTTTTTCTTCCCCAGATGTTGCTCTTTCCTCTTCTTCTATTTTAGTCACCAAAACATGCTGCTGGTTAACAACCTGTAGCCCAAAGTTCTGCCCTTTATCTTGGAGATCATAACTCCACTGTGACTGTGTGTAACTGTGTATATGGCAGTTTCCTGCTGTTAGGTGCGTGTCGAGAATAACATATCAGTCTGGGAAGGTCGTTTTAAAGACATATTTCCTTTAAGAGCTCCAAACCAATCAATCAGTCTTCTACATTAAAGCCTGACGTAGCAATTCTTTTTTTCTTAATTCGCACAACAGCTGAAAAGGGAATTTATGATTCCTAATTCTGAAATGAATCATTACTCTGGGCCAAAGGAGATTCAGCAGCTCCACCAGTCACATTATCTCCTGTTCGTCACCCAGACGGTAACATAAATGTAGATTGGTTGAGGCGTTATCTAACCTCTCTGTGAGTCCATGTCCTGTCCAGAGCCACCTGCAAAAATATATAAAAAATGTAATATAAGAAATACAATATCAAATATAAAAATATATAAAATAATGCAAATGGTGTCATAATAGGTTTTTTTTCAGTTAGGTCATTGAAATGCTTTTAATTAACAAAGTGAAACAAAACATTGTTCGCATAGAGTGTGTTTGTGGACAATACTCTTAAGTATTTAAGTTTTCCAACTTATTAGGTTTGTACAACAACAAATGCTTCATACAGGGTTTGAGTTGACACAGTCCAAAAGACTCCAACTTTCCACCATCATTAAGTCTGAAGTCATTATAATCCACTTAACTCATCTAATACATTTAATTACCACTATACTTCCAGTTAGTGAACGTATGTGTTTGTGCAGCCATTGCTCCTTTGATGAAGTGTCCATTTGGAACTCTAGAAACATTTCACAGGTGGAAAAGGCACGTTGAAAAGTCCATATATCTATAGAAGGAGGCCATTCTTTTCAGATTATGAGTCATAGATGTGTATCTAACCTGCAAAAAACGAGCGCTCTCTGTGCCCACCTGTGTGCTGCGATATAACAAGAAGCAAATGCAGCCTGAGGTAATGAGACAAAGATGTGACTGTCCTACAGTGACATGATTACTGTGTCCCAAACCTTTTTTACAAAAAGCCTTTTATTATATTAGTAGTGTCATGTTCCACCTTCAAATCTCCCAAATATCTCTTGTCTTTGATCAGACTTGCATCTCCTTGAAGGTGAGTCAGCGCTGTACCACAAAGGATGCTGCTCTGAGAACCCTGCACATACTTATTATGTTTAAAGGATTTTTTCGGCAGTTTCTTAAGTTGTGGCTACTTGTGTGCAACAGATAATTTGTATGTGTTTTATGGAGATGCTCGTCAACAGAACAGCAAATTCATGACCATCCATATCAGCATTGTTCAATGCGTCCAGGACACAGTCCGCTCCACCTCCCTGCAGAAAAGGAACAAAAGTCCTCCACAATTTAGCCGCCCGGCATGATCGTGTCAAGCGTGAGGAGATGAAGGCTGGTACTGTTAGAACAATAACTCTTTGAGTCCACCAGATATGTGACTCATCTGGATCTGTTTAGATTCATTTTCACTTTATTGCTCAAAGATTCTCTGCATTTAAGTCCCACACTTGCATGTTGAGTGTAATCAGGGATAACAGAGATAAACATGTGTTAGAGGGAGTGTCTTCACACCGCATTACCGGCTCCGTGATGGATTTACTACTGCAAATGTTCACAGCAGAGAGACCAGATGTACTGTCGGGTGCTAAAATTGACATCAGATGACTTCGATTTGACAGTGACAGACTTAATTAAAAGCATGTGGCTCCTTCATCCCATGTTTCCATAAACAGCTAATATTTCCTTGAAGTTAACCTGGGAAATCTTTTCCAAATGAATATATCTGATCTCCATGCCTGAGACCTGAAGTCATCTATCCTCCCCCACCCTCAAATTACCTTGAACTTCAAAAGGTATTTTACTGTGTCCACCTGCCCTGCTCTCACCCACGCACACTTTTCCTGCCTCACCCAATGACCTCCATGATTAGACCCAAAGGATATCATTTACAATCTGACCTGGAATCACACAGTTCCTGCACATTCTTAATATATGATGGATTCTCCAACCGACGGCAGATATATCACATGGCTTTCTGCAGCACAGACATGAAAAGGAATCAGTCATTTGTCCCTCATGGCCTGTATTTTAACTCCCCATATGTATCAACAGCCAACTTGTGAAGCGCATGTCAGCCACGTAATGACTTATACACTGCACACATTCCCACCCCAGGCATATGCACATCATCAGTTGCTCACTCGTGCTGCTGAGCTATGTGAGACGTGCATTCCACCTACTGTAAATCCTCCAGGTGTATCAGTTACCGAGCTCAGACGAGCTTTTGTGTGTGAATCCCTCTGGGACAGCGGTGTGTCTGTTTCCTCTGGTATTTACCTGCACCCTGAACCAAAAATCATTCAGACAAAAAACAAAACAACAACACACTAAAGACTTAAGAAGGGCCCTTTGCTCTCGTGCTCATACAAAGAACCATTCAGGGCCTCCTCAAGCACTATGAAATAATTTGGGGTAGAGCTCCAAAAATGGCATTCCTGGTTCATAATTCCTCAGGAGGCCGTGATAGTCAACATGCCCCGGCATGTACGACCTGACGACTGACATCAAAAAGACTGCAAGGCACCAATGAAAGCTATTAATGTCTCCTCCGATTTCTCTCCTTTGCTTTTGAGGCTACAGCAACATCACACATGATTGTTGGGGGCTGTAATGAACTCTTTGCTACTTGCATCCTGCTCCTGATTGTCACAGGTGGAAAAGTTCAAGAAGCAAAGATAAATACTTCAGGGAGTGTTCAAGCCAGTGCCAAGGGGGGAGGAACCTCTAAAAACAATTAGAGTCAGTCTGAAACTAGTTAGACGTCGAGAAGGAGAAAGCAGAACATACAGTATTTAATAAACATGATCTTACAGGTTTATAACAAGCAAATGTACATGTTAATATGCTAACAAGCACGTCATGGTCCTCACCTGTTCTTTTAACAGGAAACAATTACTTAAGTACATAAGTCAATATTCTCCAGCCAGGGCTTTGACTGGATACACTCTCCAGTGTAACAACTCTGCGGGGTCCACGTAGCCAGGACAAAGGGTTTGGATATCAGTGACCTGGTGCTAATGCAGCAAGTCAAAGCCCTCTGCATGGGCTGCCTGCGCCGAGGCACACGCAGCCACCACACATGTTCGCCATCTACTCAAACAAAGGCTCGCAAAGTTCTCATGTTTTCTGCCTCTCTCTTTCTCTAAACAAAGATAGTCTGAACACCATATGGATAAATAACAGTGGGCAATTGTCATGACTTACAAGACAACAGAGAAACCCTGCGGTCAGTATTCCTTCCTGTTTGGTGGATTCTGGCTTCATCATGCAGCTCACCTGTGCTCTGGTGGGTCTGGGTGTTTGAGGCAGTATGAGTGTGTACGGCCCCTTTTCGGTTTCTATACGACTGCACACACACCTCCCTCCCTCTCTCTCTCCCTCTCTCTCGCTCCTGATTGAAGCAGACGATGGATGTGTGTGTGCGTGCATGTGTGTGCATGTGTGATGGGGGGCAGTTGGAACACAGAGGCTCTTTGTCTGGAATCTTTTCATATGGTTTCCTTCAAGCTTGCATACTGAACACATTAGACTATAATATATTTTCATATTCAACACGAGGATGCTGAGCGACCAGCGGGCCCCACTGTGCTCTCCTCCTATTTTCCTTTCTTGACCCATTTTCCCGCCACGTACACCGGCTGGAGTAATCTAAATACAGACAAATGTGTGCTGAGTTCCTGCCAACATAGTCTGTGCTACCGCGGCTCTTTTTGAAAGTCACACACAGAAATGTATTTCCTGTATAGGCTCAACAGAAAGTTCAGCAATGAGCTGCAGTTGTCATGTGTGAAGTTTACTCACACACACACACACACACACACACACACCAAAACCCATGCTCAACTTTTGACCCCTGGATGTTCATGCTCATTGTCTGTGTTGATATTTGTGTCCAAAGGATCCCACAAGTGCCACAATGTTCATTAACATTGCGTTCAGTGGTGCACCCTCATATTAAAATGTCACACTCATACTGACACACACACTCAGACATGGATGGCAGCGGCTGCCATACTCTCCCAAATGACGACACCAGCCTAACAAGGTGCTCAGGGACACTTTGTTCCCTCGGATTCAGTGTAATGTGTATAATGTGTGTGCTAACCACCAAGCCCCAGAACCTTAGGACAGCTAGTACAACTTTACATTTCAAACTGTGTATGAAGGAGGAGACACGGCACTGGAGAGCTACACCTTTCTTCTTCATCCCTCTCGTCACATGCTGGATGTAAGGAAAGGATGTAAGGAAAGTGGAACCATACTTGAGCCCTGTTGGGTTCCGTTAAGTAGCTGCAGCCACCTCAAGTTCGCTCAAGTTGGTGACTGTCGATGAGTGTACACACTTGTGTTCTTGATGTTACTTTTCACCACCTCTGCCCTTTGAATGGATGATCCAGTCTAAAAACTGTCACCTCAATCCAACTTTAAATTGTTTCTCTCCTCTTCATCTTTGTGTCATTCACCTCCCTCGTCCCACCCATGAGTCTCCCTAGATCCATTTTCCTTTTCCTTATCTCTGTCTCGTCTTTGTATAGTCTCACTTCAGGCTACTTGTTCCTGTTTTCCTTTCCTTCTCTACATCACTGTTCCTGTGTGATTTCTTCTCTGACCCAGCCCCTCTTGACATGTTTATATGTGTAAGACCTCATGCAGCTGGGAGAGCAGCCATTAGCTGCCGAGTCTGTCTTTGCTTTCGCTCTCGGCGTCTCTGGCGGCTTGCTGCCCTTGCTGGCGTTCTGGCGTGACTCTCTCCAGGCAGCTGTGTGTGTGTGTGTGTGTGTGTGTGTGTGTGTGTGTGTGTGTGTGTGTGTGTGTGTGTGTGTGTGTGTGTGT
>JBBMJM010000015.1:1243046-1253180 GCA_037832705.1 Centriscus cristatus | reverse complement strand
TGTGTGTGTGTGTGTGTGTGTGTGTGTGTGTGTGTGTGTGTGTGTGTGTGTGTGTGTGTGTGTGTGTGCTTCTGTGTCACACACCCGGTGCACCTGGTGATCAACTGAGCAATTAATAAGTCCCGAGGGGCTCTGTAGTCAGTGGCTTTGTCAGTTGAAGGGAAGCTGAGGGTCAGCTGCTTTCTCAAAGCGCTCTTTTTCATTCAGCCATCCAAAGTCAACATTCCAACCAACCTACAGCCACTGGAATGCTGTCTGAGAGTGAAAGTGAGAGGAAATGGAGAGAAAATGGCTAAATGAGTATCTGTGGAGAAAGACTTTCCCCTTTTAAAAAAGTTATGGTTTCACTGGTTTGGCTTTTCCCAACTCGGGGAGCCGGCATGCCGACAGTTATTCATCTGCGTAGACATCATCAATTACCTCTAATTAACTGGATGATGGTCTGGTGAGCAGAAAATGAAGGAGGTGATTAATCACTCAGAGCACCTCCAGGCCAAAGCCTCAACCTAAACAAAAGACAGGGGGTCTGAAAAGACCGTATGGACATTTCCAGAAACAGAACATGTCCAAACCACGGTGGTCCACAATCCACCTAACAAATCTAATGGCCAAAACACACTTTTATCGCCATATGTGTGCAGCACAGTCATGAGAGACGGGTGCACAGAAAAAGACTACAGGCTCCAATCCTGGCTAATGGTTTTCTTCCTGACTGTATCACTCCTCTTTCTGTGGGTGAGTTACAGGCTGTTTGGCCAATGACGTCATTGTGGAAAGGTCCTGGGTGCAGTCAGACTTGTAATTGAGTGAGGATTTTTTTCATCTGGTCAAGACTGGCTGTCTCTAGAAATAAAGCCTTGAAATGAGCGAAGAGAAATGAGGAAGATGATGAGGAAAGAAGTAGAATAAATATATTCTTCAAGTAACCTTTCTAATCCCCATAACAGGACCACAGCTCACTTTTCGCTGATGTTTATCCTAGCAGGCTCTCGGTGAGCGTAAAATAATTTCAGACTTAGTCCAGGAAAATATTGTCCACAGTGAAGGAATCCAGAGTTCGGGGCTCGTTCAAGGTGTGTTTATGCATCGGTTATTGCACAAATACCCACAGCTGTAAGCATCCCATTGTCAGTCTCTGTGTATTTGGCCATGAGCATGTGTATGCATAGCACAGTTAAGCAGTCATTAAAAAAATGAAACCTGATATTCCCCTCAGGACTGTAAACACAGCAGCAAGTACCTCCACAGCTCTGCTTTGCGACTGCAGTCATCGGCTGTGCACGGAGTGGGAGTCTGGGCTGTTTCAGCGGCACAGACAGATTCTGTGGATGGTTTTATTAGCTCATCTTCGGCTGTGATTGATGGCCTTCACACAGACCACTCCTCTCAGCTGCTCGGTGATAAAAGAAAGTCAAAGCTTTATTACCCAGACAGACTCAGTGTGTTTACGCCACAGACAGCCTTGCTGGTGAGGTGCACCAGGCCTAGGCTGCATCTCTGATTGGCCATTCAGAGCCCATAAACTGGCTGGGTGAATAAAAATGATAATCCCGATGGTCTCAGGACTGAGCTCCTGCAAATGTGTGGTCGTTCTGCTAAACGATGGCCAGGATCGGTATGTTGTGTCAGCTCAGTGAGGAAATTCACATGTTGCTTCCGTCGGGAGAATACCAGAGTAAGAAGAGGAAAAACAGGAGGCGCTGAGACCGGAAGAAATGTTTGCCTGCAGCGACACCCTGTGGTCAAACTGCACTACAGCACAAAGCTGAAGTACGGTGACGTGACAAACTTTCCTCGGTGACAGTCACGCCAGCGTTGAAGAGGTCAAGACATAGATGTATAAGTTCCAAAGATTAACTGTGCTGTAGGGTTTTATTTTAGCAACGAAAAATTAATGAACAGCAGAGAAGTCAGACATGAAACTACAATCCATGAGTGTCTGAATCAGGAAAAAAAACTGTTAAAATTGTTGAAACATAGATCTCAAAAACATGATCTTTAATAGTCATTTCTTTCTGGAATGCCAAGTGCTGACAGTATTTTTTTTTTAATTAAGTGTTGACATTACCGCAAAAATACGATCTAATAGAAGACGGCACAGAATCAGTGACTGCAGCATTTATCAGAAGCATGCAAGGTGACGCGATAGTGTACATATACGTAAGCAGCTGTAAATCTGATGGGTTGTTCTCAATGTGGATTTCTGCTCCTAATTTTCTACGGTTGTATTCATATAATTACATTTAAGACCTACAAGAGGCCAGTATTTCACCAAAAACAGCTCCACAGCTACATTTATCGAGACAAAATGTACTTGAAGGGTGAGTTGTTACTTCACGTCAGCAGTGAGAAACATTCCAGCAAAAGCAAACTAAGTTGAACAGAAACGAGATTAAATCTTTGAGAATGGAGTAATATACAGTATATTATCATGTTTACGGTAGTGTTCAACCGATGTAGTAAAGTGAACTGTCCTCCAGTTTATAACGTGGACAGAATAAGCTGGAGCTGGAAACACTGTTCACACTGATAACACCTGATAAGACCACAGAGGATGAAGGGAAATGACCATTGCGAAGCAGATTTTAGACAGTTTGTCTGAAAGAACAAGCAAAATTAAATTACACTCCCACATTCCATTAGAAAGTGATTGAGGGCAAACGCCGGAGCTCAGGGAGCGAGCGGCCCCAGCCGCAGCTCGACGTGGTGCCTCAGCCAAACGGCCTCCGTGGAGGTGTCGGCTGCCTCCTCGCTCGGCCTGACAGGAGCAGCGAGGTTACGGAAGTCGTGTCGGATCTTAAATGAAACAGTGACATCTGCATCCTCTTCTTTCTGCGGGATCACTTTAATGAAGAAACCAATCTTGTTGGATTTACGGAAGGCAACGATGCTGTGAAGGAGAAAAGATCAGGTGAGGAGTCGATCCTAAGCTCCAGCATCCTTCTGTTTGTGTCAGCGCGTGTTCACTTACTCAGGGTCGTCCTGGAAGTCCTGAGGTTCGGCTAATTCATCATACTCAGCAGCAGCATCCTTTCCTGCCAAGACCAGCTC
This sequence comes from Centriscus cristatus, assembly GCA_037832705.1. Taxonomy (NCBI): domain Eukaryota; kingdom Metazoa; phylum Chordata; class Actinopteri; order Syngnathiformes; family Centriscidae; genus Centriscus; species Centriscus cristatus. Next base: position 1,250,129 of record JBBMJM010000015.1, on the reverse strand, counting down.
CTTGCTTGGTACGATGACCTGAGACACAAGAAGCAAAGAGCTGAGTCAGCCTCGACAAGGTCAGCAAGCTTTACACTTACTTTATATATTACGACGAAAGTGTCCCAAAATACTGAGCCCGACCAACTGGAAAACAAACGTCGACTTCCTGGATGAGGTGAACAAAAGCAGCTGCCGGAGGAGCTGAAATCAACAGAGCGTGTCTGGATGTGATTCACACAGCGCTCCAGGTTTGAATAGTGCATCAAGCAGAAAGACACCACAGCACGTTTGTCTGGAGCCGGGATGGAAACGGGCCGTGCTGTCTTTGCCAGGAGCTCTTCCTCTCCGGTCTGGACCATGACTTCATCACTGAAGAGGCCAAGACAAACAGCCTGTAGTCAATGAGAAGCCCGGAGCGGCTGCTGGCACACCGTTCTCCAACAGAACACTCCGATCTGGCTGGACACGGCTGACAGATGGAGCTAAAACGGGGCCAACTGCACCGGCGGTGGTGCATCAGGAAACAGGTGGGATTCCAGCGATGAGCCTGAGTCTCTGGCGTGAGCCGGAGTCGGTGATGTGTTGGACGGGAGCAGCACTATTACCATCATCTGCCCGATCCTCGATGCACTTATTGGAAGCCATGACGCTTCTCAACAAGGTGAACGAGGTGAAGTCATTCCCATTAAAGAGGGGTCACATGTCATGTGTCGTTCTGGTTCCTCCTGCTTTTCTTCCGTTTCATACCTTGGCAGTGCTGTTGACATCATCGGGATCTTCCTCCTCACAGGCAGCCAGCGTGACGTGGGTGATGTTCTCCACCGGGTTGGTCAGGGTGAGCAGCACTTGGCTTTCCTGAATACACAGGAAGGAAGAGGGCAAACGGACTGATCAGCAGGGATTACCCTGCTGAGCTGGAGGATTTCATGTCTTTCCATGAATCGCTCTCTGAGCCCCTCCAGCTCAGTGCAAAGCCCAGTTTCATTCACACGTTACACCCGGACACAAACTTTCACCGCAAATGTGACATGAAAGGTTTTCACCGGAGTCCCCGATTCTGTTCATCACTGCTGTGATTAGTGGATCAGAGGAGGAGAGGACCTGCTCCTGACATCAGGGGGCCACACCAACATCAGACCAGCAGGCATTCTGTGAGGCTGGCTGACCGCCAGGTAACGCTGTTTATTCAACATGTGACTGGACAGTCAGCGTCACGTGACTTTTCCAGGTTCATGAGCAGACGATTATGTCGATTTTGTTGGTGTTGCTGAGGTATCAGTAAACAAAGCGCCACAGACCGATGCAGACGAGTGAACGCTCACCACGTAGGTCCCAAGTGTCGGTTCAAGCGTATATATAAAGTATAAATCAGACGTAGGAAGACGCAGAGTGTTCACTGAGTGTCGTATCGTCTCTCTGCATGTGTTTGTTTGCCTGTCAGCACATTACGCAAAAACACTCAGGAAACTTTGTGTTCCTGATAGTAAAGAACATGATTTCACAAGGACCTGAGCAGAGATGTGCAATCCCAGGGGATCGTGCAGGTTCCGTGCTAAGTTGCTACTTCTACTAGTCTGCTGTCTGCTGCACACTGACCTTCATGTAGCGGAGGTTTGGGATGGACATTATTCTCACTTCAGGGATGTAGCTCCTGCAAGAGAAACGAGTAAACACATTAAAGACTGAAAGAAAATGGGTTCTATAGATTTTATGGTTTTGTCGATACTAGAGGTGAAAATAGAAGGACGTAATAAATAAAATTCACAAAAGCAAACCGATCACCAGCGGGCGGTCGAACTACAGTGAACCACTGACATGAACAAACAGCCTCCCTGTCTTTATGTGAAACCGTCTTCTGCCTTTATGTGCCTTAAAATACGACCGGTGAGAGACTCCTGAGAATGCATCTGTGCTGTGTGTATAGGTTGATTTTTCCTCCACAGCCAACAAACACTCTTAAGGACCTTCATTTCATTTCATTACATGAGGCTTCAGGCTCATTCAGAGACGGATGTTTCACAGGATAAAACAGATGTTTACGACAGTCAGATCGTCATGACTCACACAGCCACCAGCTGAATTTTAAACTTGATTGAAGTTGGATTAAATTCCGGTTTGCTCAGGTTGTGCTCACATTTCTGGAATTAGAAACACGTTATTAACCAAATGGGATCTGAGACGAAAAGAAACAGCACAACAAAGTCACACTGACCCTGCAGCGCAGTGAGCGCTTCATCAGGAGATGTTTGTGTCTGGGGTGCAGCTGAGAGGCCCCCGCAGGCTGGAAGTCAGGCTGCAGGATGCGCTGGCGAAGTGTGGTCACTGTCAGGGTACAACCCATTTTAGAGCCCACCCAAACTCAATCAAAGACTTCCACAAATACCAAAGACATGACTGACCCTCTGGTAAGTTGATGGGCCGGGTGTAACAGTCTTCAGGCAGGGGCTCCACCTCGTCAAGGGCCTGGGCCGGCTCGATGGTGATATCCTTCTGGTCCTCGCCCTCTTTGAGGCTGACGAGGGGAAACACACAACCATCAACATCTTCCTGACATTACAAATGTAACCTGATGAGTGATGGATTTCAATCAGACATTTACAATGGATATTACAGTCAAATGTGGCTTTGATGTTTATGTATAAATGCTGCCTCACACCTTGCGTGCACGCCAGCTCTGAAACTTTTGTTTGGGTTTTTTTTTATGGCAAACGTCAATGTTCCACAGTAATAGACTCACTCCCACTTGGTGATGACAACACAAAGTTATGGAATTTATTGATCGATTGTGGCAGCTGATTCCAGGCTGTGGGGACCAAAAAGCAGACCGTGATCTAAAGATTACATTGTGCTCAGTGTAAACAATTTCAGACGAATCCGTGGGTGGACAGCACTTTAGTATCACACTGTGAATTTTTGAACTGATAGGATTGTGGATATTATGGATTCGATTTCCATAGAGGAAAATGTCACGTTATACGTACAAATGAAAATGGTCTATGATGTTAATGAGCAGCTGATCTCCTGTTTCACCGCTGAGAGAAAAAGGAAATCACATACACAAACACACTGAAAGCACGGAACACAAGATGAGTTACACCATGGAACACAATATGCCAATTGCACACAATCCCATAGCAATTTTTCAAATCATAGTTCACTGGTGGACGGTTGCCATGGTAACTTGGTCAAATATTTCCACATCTGTTGGCCCATGCTATTCACATTCCCTTATGTAGTTGCCACAATCTCTTTTACTCAAAGTCAAATAAGGGTTAGTTCTTAGTTGCTAGTACCTGACTGGAGAATTGGCGCCTGCTGCAGCTCATCTTAATGAACCTCTTATTTACATATCACATCACAATAGTGGATTTCTTTTGGAGGATGATGGAAACCAGTAAACCAGTTTCAATTTATTACATTCACTTTCCTGGAGGTTCAGAAATGTACTGATGCCTTCAGGGATTTGACAGCTGAAAATTCCCTACAGAACAGCTAGCAACACAGAGCACCTCCATTTTTAATGGATAGCAACCAAGTAAACCACGTTTGAAGCGAGAGCAGCAGTCCCCAGTTACAGACAAAACCCTACTCACGAAAGACCAGCCAGACTTGATATGGGAGCTCCAGACCTCTGCCGCTGCAGTCTGGTGCCAAGGCCGTACTTTTCCTGAGAGCACCAACAACAAACGTCAGACACGCTCTAAATTAATCAGAGACACTATTTAGGTGGGTACTATAACTACTTTTTCTACAAGCTACTTGTAACATTAGATCTAGGTCCATGAAAACATTTATGAAAACATTTAAAAGCACGACAGAGAAGAAATGTTTCACGGAAACAAACCAAAAACAATTCGTCTTGTGGTAAAAGACCAAAATAGGAGCCATCGTGCTGAGGTTAGTGAGAGAGAATTAAGCACTTCATGTCATATTCTCATCTAGTCACAGTGCTCTCGTACTCGTCTCCCGCTAACCAACAAAAAGGCACCGACGTCTGCGTCCGAGTCCCATTTACCCAGGGAGACATTCACGAGATCTTTGAGCTCACAAGGAACAGATTCGACACAAACGGGGAGAGGCAAGACAAGACAGTGCTACTCAAAAGACGAGTCTATGCAAGTTGTGAAAAATACAACTCACCACCACATGAATAGTGTGTTGCTAGTGGGGAGGGGAGGGGTAAAACACAAAATATCAGAGCGCATTAGCAAAGGAAAAGAAGACAGAATAAAGTGAAAACTGCGTGAAAACATTAGTGACATTGGTGGCATGCGACAGAAACTCATCAGTGATGTAAAAACAACATCACAGTCCAGGTTACGTGAAACAACGTTGGTTTACATCACTGAGGGTCAAATATATCAGCAGAACAGAGGGGCTACATGTCGACATACCAAAGCAGCATAAAGACCACGTTCAGACAAAGGCGAGAGAAATTGAATTTTAATTTCTCATGCTGTGTTTGGTCCTGAGGGGCATGGAATAAAGTCAACCACGTGCTATGACCACAGAGGATGACTGACTGCCCAGTGGAAACCAAAGCCCAGTTGGTGAGGAAGGCTGAAGTTGGACACAACATTTATCAGATTTTTGTACGCTGAGGTAGCACATATAGTGTTGGAAGTGACTTTTGATATTAGACTACTATAGAATGAGTTTTCATCCGACCAAACAGTAGCTTTATGCAGAACCAAAGAACACTGAGGTACTGAAAGAGGATTCTACCGTCGGGGATTGTTGGTGAGGCTCTGTGTGAACATGGCAGTCAAGTTTGCACAACACAGCAGCTGACAGGAAGTTCATATTTCCACCTGTTTTCTTTACTAGTGTACTAACAGTACATCTGAAATAGCACATTCTGTATGGGATAATAATGCGGAGATGTAGGTAGAGTTATTGTGTCCTATCACCCTCTTGGAAACATTCTAATCCATGTTTTTTTGACAGAACATTCTGTATGTATGTGCGAGCAGAGTACCGAGAATGCCAGAGGCATGCACTGTCGTCTCCTGGCCAACTTCTTCCGGTCCCTCTCCTGCTTCTCTCTGTGAGCCAACTGTTGGTAGTACTCAATCAGCTTGTTGATCTGGGGGGGGGGGGGTGAGATGAATGCTTAATCATTAGATATATTATTTATGTATAATGTAATATGAAAGTAATATGAATACCGGATCATTTGTATGTGTTTGAGGGGTTACTGTTAGCTGCTTCGAGCTGGCTACGCATGTGAAGACTTTCACAAAAGACTGATGTAGATCAACAGACATGTGACTGACCCGAGAATATCTACATGACCAGAGGGGAGAACTTACCCGCTGAGTATGTGAGTTCTCTGGCTCCTGCCACCCACCACTGGCTGCAGGGAATGACACGCAAAAACACTCATAGACAATAGATCTTTTTACTCATCCCTTCAATGGACTGAACTGGAACTGCTGCTAAAGGGGGATGTTTAGGGAATGACGTTCTTCACTTCTCGTCACATTTTTCTTAAAGTGCCCAGAAAATGTCAGCACTCACCAACTGATTTGTCAGCCATTCCTACATCCCTGGAGGTCCAGCGGCAGAAGCCACACGCCAGGTAGTAGGCCTTCTTCATAGCAGTCTTGGTAGGATCATCAGGCAGGGGCGCTGGTATGTTGGTGGCCCGGGTGGACAGGGTGTGCATGCAACATGGGCAGTCAAAACAGTTGGCACACCTGGAGCACACAGATCATCAAGGGTGGAAGAGGAAAAAGTGATTTATCCACATCAATCATCACATCACTGGCCATCACCTGTTCTGTGCAACATAGGCTTCATTAGTGTATGAAGATAATATACACACATTCATAGTAGACATACATGAATCTCTGGGTGGCAGGTTGACCTGTATTATTGCACATTCACTGAAATAAGATTGGCAATTGATGGCATTTAAAAACTACAATTGCAGCTGTTCGGAAATACACATGCCAACCACTGCCATGGTATTGTATTTTGTAATGCAAAACTGGTATGAAAGTGGAGAAAGTCTGTCTGAATGTGTCTTTCTCCATACATTTACTCCCACCTGTTCTTCTTTAGCTTTGCTTCAGCAGAAGGCATATTTTCCAGGCAGCTTGGACAGTAGTGGGAGTCCACCTGATAAGTCACACCAGAGAGCAGAAAGGCAACATATGAATCAAACTTCCCTCATACTGAAAGATTTGTTTGTATTTAGTTGAGCAGAGAGCACTGTAAACATTTACAGGCACACTGATTGCTCTATTTACAAATGAAAGACTTGCAAGAACATACTACTAACGTCAAGAAAATCTAAATCACTCTGGGTGTGGTGGCTGTATCTATAGACCACAATTTTAAAACTGCTTTTGGACAGCAAATGATACTTAATTTACTACTATAGTTCTGATTTATTACTGGTACATGCAGATTGTCTCAATATCATATCAAGTGTCTCACATATAGTGTGTAAACAATAACATCTATTCTCAAACACTGGCTAGCTTGAATGTCCATGTACTACAAGCTAACACCCAGGAAGTAAACCCGTCAAAAACGGCCAATGAGATCAACTGACAGCAGACAAACACTTGTCTGACAAGCTGTTTAACCAATGACAATACAAGGAAATCTAAAAAACGCCCATTTTCGACTGCAGCTAGGAAGCCGGCTAACGGCTAATGAAAGCTAAAAGCTAATGCAGCGCATTTGACAGGATTACGTGAACGTACCTCGTGAGACACACATTCTAAAGATCGCAGCTCACTGCAGTAGCGGCAGAAATACAGCTGGGATATAGGAGCTCTGATCTTTTTTTCTCCACGAACCAGATAGACAACTCTATCTGGCTGAAGAAGCGACGCCATCTCTATCCGGCGATACCCAGTCCGAGTGCTCACTGCTCACTGCTGCTGTTGCTGCGTGTCACCGCCAGACAGACTCAAGGCCCAGCCAGCGGATCCAGTGCGCTCGAGTTTGCCCCCCTTCGGTGACTATGCAAACTACACCTCCACTGCAAGCGACCGGTTTATCATCATACTTTACATTGTGTGTGTGTGTGTGTGTGTGTGTGTGTGTGTGTGTGTGTGTGTGTGTGTGTGTGTGTGTGTGTGTGTG
>JBBMJM010000015.1:1150116-1164698 GCA_037832705.1 Centriscus cristatus | reverse complement strand
TGAGACAGGTGGAATATGTGGGCACCTGCGGCTTATAGACAGGTGCAGCTTATGTATGTACAAAATGTTTTTTCCTTGAAAAATGTACAGGGGTGAGGCTTATAATCAGGTGCGCCTTATAGTCCGGAAATTACTGTATAAAATATTGTACTAAACTATCCCCAAATTCTTGCTCAATTCTGGCGGTTAAAAATGCCGACATGATCACCTGAGCCAGGAATCTGTAGACAAAGACGGTCTTCAACTGGCCGAAGCGGTAGACCCTGAAAATACTCTGGATGTCAAATGACGGATTCCAAGAGGCGTCGAAGATGATGACCCTATTGGCTGCCACCAGATTGATGCCAAGGGAGCCTGCTCGTGTAGAGATGAGGAACAAACGGCCCCTGAAAGAGCACGAAGAGGAGAGTGGGTGGATTTCATATTCACACATTCCTTCAACAGCACAACTCACAACCTGATGGTGAAAAATGTGTGTAATACCTTGTGTTACTGGGATCATTGAACTCTTCGGCCCACTTCTTTCTGGTGGTGGCGTTGGTGGAGCCATCCAAGCGGTAGTAGTCGATGTTCCTGAACCACTTGCCTTCACCTGTACACAAAGTGTACGACGTCCGCCGTCACTATCCGATGTCACACAACTTCACAAAACTCGTGACAGGGCCGTGTCCTGTCAAAGGAACTTCTTTGGGGTATTAACAAATAGTTGGTGAGGTTGGTTAGAATCCAGCGGTATTTAACCTTCAAGATGCCCCCATCCCCCGACCACAAGCCTTCATAACCAACACTTGAGCATGTTTCCAATTACAGCACTGTGATCTTTTCATTACAAATTACAAACCCTTGAGCAAACATTTTTGTGGAATAAAAAGTCAAGGTCTAATCATTTTCAAAATGAAAGTAAAAACAGCTGCTGACGTTTAATTAGGAACACGACCTTACACCAGCTGCGGTGTGTGTGTGTGTGTAAGATAATAAGAACACCAGCATTTGTACACGAATACACACACGTTGCATGAGGACTGGAGTTAGAAACCTGCACCTCCGTGTGAGAATATGTCAGCCTTCTCAAAGCACTTTGTTGTGCCTGCACGTGCACAGTCAGTCAGTTCAACCACTGTAAAACCACAAAATGAACTTCTTGAAAGATTACTCTCCCAGCTCTTTAAATCAGGAGCTGACGTACAACGTCCACCATCGCTCAGTTACTTTAGCACATCATGAAACAAAGAGCAGCATTTTGAATCCTAATGCTCAGTGGGAATTTGATCACAGGAGCGTGGGTAGATATTCACTGGCATATCAAAGACTGACTGCGCTTAAAAAAAAAAACAACCTTTGTATGGAGAGGTTTTCTCTTCATCTTCAGCTTTGCAGGCTTGTTCTAAGAAATCCTCAATGAGGTCCAGCGAGATCAGAGACTGACTGAACACCAACCTGCGAGGGAAAGAAGATACTTTTGTCACTCCAGCCACATTTGACAGACGAGAAGAACGGTGGAGACCACAGAGGTCCACACACCAACACACTCACACTTTATCTTCTACTTCCTCTGCCATTCGTAGGACCTCAAAGAGGATCATCATCTTTCCAGAGTGCTCCAGGACTTCGGCGTCAGCCTCTGTGACAAACTCCTTGTGCCAGTCAGCACTTCCCGGTGAGGAGCCAGAGGGCTGAGCTGATGGACATAAAAACATACCGATTACACTCACAACGGGTTGGAATGTCAAGTGTACAGACATCTTCTTCTTATAATACGTTAGCATGATGAAATATTTCAGTTGGACAATGACTTCATTGGCAGGAACTCCACTGACCAACAGGCAGAACTTACGTTCCTCCACAGGCTCTGGCCTGTTCCGACCCTCTCCATTCCTGCCCCGAGAGCTGGTGTTCCACTCCTTGATGACCTCCACTTCATCACTGTCCGAGTCCTCAGATCCCTTCTTTTTCCCCTTACCTTGCTTCTTTTTCCTACAAGGACGGAGGACCAGTGGGGTGACCGAGTGCAACAGATAAAAGAGGAGCAGCTCTATGGTTCTGATCACTACAAAGTTGTAGTGCAACTATTTCTTACTTTTTGGGCTTGTCTTCCTCTGAGCTTAGACTCATGGAGGATTCGTCCGTGTCTGACGCAATGAAGTCATCCATACTGTCTTCGTCAAAGAAACCCTACAAGGAAGCACACGTAAATGAAGCATGCAGTGGGAGGATATAGGTCAACACAGAGCAGACAGGACTGCATCAGGAATGGTGAAAGGGATGACGTAGAAGGAAAATTCCGCCGCTGGCAACGCCTGCTGTTCTACCCTGGTGCAGAACCCGTCCATTGTTTTTCACCAGTGTGTGTGTGTGTGTGTGTGTGATTTGTGATTACGCGCTCAAAGTTTTTCAGACGGAATTTCGCGTGGTTCAGTCTCACCCCCACCCCCTCCATACCTACCCTGTTTTCTTTGCTGATGTAGTCCAGCTGAAGGCACCAGGGATGGGTCCAGATTCTGCTGAGCATCTGGAAATCCTGGAAGAGTTTGGTCCCCGCTCTGCCCCGGCCCCCCTCCAAAGCATTCCCCACACCTGCACAGAAGGGGGAAAAAGTGTGAGGAGGAAAATGGATGTGTGTACCTAGCGTGCCGGGCAGCGTGTTCTTAGTATCAGGCCTTCAAACACACCATGACTATTGCCGAACATTATGTGTCTGTTCTTTTAAAGACAGATTATATTTCATCTTTATGCAGGGACATTCAGAACACCATTAGCTTTAAGCATGGATCAACCCGCGATCTGTTCATCAAAAATTTTTCCATATCGGACAGATTAAAAAAAAAAAAAAAAAAACAATTATGAAAAAAGGGGAGGCTGTCCATCATCCTGACATATTAGAATGTTGAGCGCACATGTAGACCACCTGTAGTCACGTCATTAGAACAAACTTCAAGAACTCTGAGATGTCGTCTTTCTGAGACAAAAACACAATCATTAGATTTCACTGGGGCTGAAATCAGGAGGTATATGGGTCCATGTCTTCTCTAAGGGTTTGTAAGAACTGGACAGGAATTGATGATATAATTATAATATATAAATAATAATAATATTAAATTAAATGGATACAGCGCTTCAATCATAGAATTGGATAGATGGCATTTAAAAAAAAACAAAAAAAAACGATGAAGATAAAAAAATAAAGTAACTCAAGTTAAGTTAAGTTTGGTTTAAGGTGGAGTTGTTCACTCAGCTGTTGAGTGGTCCTTTGTGTTCACCCATACTGTCCGGAGAGGTCAAAGGTTGCAGGAGTTTTTACATAAGCAGTATGTAACCCCTGCAAACTGACTGGTGGCCCTGGGTCCAAAGACACCACAATGGAGGTCCAGAGGCAAAGTCACAACATCAGCGCGGTGCCCTGTGGACAACCTGGCCTAATGAGCCCCCACCACCACCACCACACTCCTCTCCTTACATACCAGCTCTCTTTCTTTGTTTTCGCTTTTGGTGTAAAACCGCAGGCATCCCCCCCCGCATAAATTTCTTTCCCTTCCCTTTATGCCCCCCGCACTTCCCCACCCTCTGTTCCCCCTCTCCCAGAGCTCTTCATTAGGGAGACGTGGGAAAGTGGCTTAAACCCTGCCTGCGGCACTATGCCAGCTGTCACTTGCACACACGCATGCACACACACACACACGGTCTGTGAGGAAAAGTCCACTAAGCGACTCAACAAAGGTGCACCAAAAGTGAGAGAATGGAGAGGCCTTGCACTTCTCTAAAAACCTTGTCAAGGTAAATTAAAACCCGGCGAAGAGAGAAATAAGACATGAGCACAAGGATTCAGTCCTGTCAAGGATCCCACCAATATGTTGCACGGCTGGTGGCCCACCCTGCAGGAGCTGGTCAAAAAAATGGATCGAAGAAACTGTATTTTAAGGAAGTTTCTTGAAAAAAATGTGGTACAAGTAACAATCTCGTGAAGACCTCACTGGGCATTATGTGTGTGTAATGTTGTGCATGTGTGCAGTCAAGGACAGTGTTTGTAGGTGACTGAACGTGGATGTAGCATCATAGCCGTCAACGCTGTCCTGCAACGTGTGTTCAATTTACGACCATTGTCGATGATTACCCAAGATCCCACGTGCTGCTGTCAGCCTCAATGCTACAACTCACCAGTGCAGTGCTCCAGGTAGTATCGGTAGAGTTTACACTGGATCGGGGTAAGTCTTATCGACAGCACGTACTCATGCTTGGGAGGCAGGAACTTGGTGAGCGCTGTGTAATCTTTTCTCTGTGGGGTGAGGGGGGCGAAAAAGGATTGTTAGGGCAAAACAGTTCAGTTGCTAACAAGAGGATCAAAGAGAAGCACGGCCACAGATTGAGCCAGCTGAGTTACCTGGACACATCCAGCCAGCATCTCATACAGGATGTGAGCCCTCTTTTTCATGATGCGGACGTCGTGTAGGGTCGAGTCAGCACACTGACCGTTCTGGATGGGGTTAATGAAGCGATTCCTGAACTCCTTCACGGAGCCCAGCAGGTTCTCCTTGATGAAGTTCACCATACAGTGGTCTAATCGTGGAACAAACGAGTCAGCCGACGTACATGAATGTCTCCGGCCACCTGTCACCGCACTGGACTTACATTCTATGAGGTTGTTTTGAAGAGGAGTTCCCGTCAGCACGACCCTCCTCCTGGTCCTGATAGAGTTCATTGCTTTGGACACTGCAGAGGACTCGTTCTTTAGGATATGACCTTCATCACAGATCACCATGTCTGGACCTGGTGGGCATGACGGAGCAGGCAGACGTATTAGGAGAAGAGCTCACTGCTAACGTGACATCTCATCTTAAAAGAGTTTAAATCATCGTAGTGTCAAACATATTTTGCATTTTTCCATTTACTCTTGCGTGTACCTGGATCTACCAGTGTCTTCTGAAATGTCTCTTTCATCTTCTTGCTCTTGATGTTCCTGCCTTGTGTCAGGTTGCGATACATCTCGTAACCCATGATCATGACACCCCCCGACTCCTGCCACTGCTGAAGGGCAAATGCTCGCTCCTGGGGCCTTTTAACAGTTGCCAGCTCTGTCACCTATGAAACAGACACAGAAGGAAATCAGCATAAAACAACGAGATGAGGTGAGGGGTTCTAAAAGAAGTTCATTTCTTACTTCGACACTCTCCTCGTCTTTCATTCCCTGCTGCCACTTTTCAAACTCATTCAGCCAATTAAGGACGGTGTTCAGAGGGCAGACAACCAGCGCTGTGGTGAAGTTCAGCTTCTCACACAGCAGTAAAGTATGAAGGAATGTCACCACCTACGGGTCACAAAGAGAAGTTACAGTTTAGAATCCATCCGACAGTACACTTTGCAGATTTGTTAAGTGTTCTAGCAATATGCATCACAGGCAGATTGAACAAGACGGTAGGATGGAAGAGAAGAGTCTCTATATTCGTCAGTGAGAAACACATTTGTGTATTCAGATCAAGGGTGTTCAACCAGCAGCTCCGTATGTTCAGGTATCGAACAAGAACACAAACCTTGAAAGTACACAAACGTAACAGATCCCATAAGCGATCCCTCCTACTTGCCTGCAGAGTTTTCCCCAGGCCCATGCAGTGGGCAAGGATGCAGCCAGAGCCAGCAGACTTCTTGATCTTCTTAACAGACTCACAGCAGCAGTCCCACATGAACTGCACCCCTGCAACACGACCAAAGAAAAGGTCAAAAGAGGCTGACATCGCTCCTCAGCATCTCACGGATTCTGTCCTCACCGTCAACCTGGTGGGGTTTGAGCTTGGTTACAAGGTTCCTGTGCACCTGCACCAGAGGCTCCTTGGTCTCTTCATCTTCATCGAGCACCAGCTTGGTGGTGATGGGACAAGTCACCTGGGAAGACTCGTCGACCACAATAGTCTAGGAAAAGGACCAGTGGGTTTCATTAGCACAATCACCACGTTTGGTTGGGATCCTAACACTGTTCCTCACTACGGGATTTTATTCAGAGTCAAACCGGCTTCACAGTTACATCAGTCCACTGAACAACAAAAAGCGTAGTAATCGATTCGGGATTGAGAGCAGAACTCAAAGCGCTATGTGTACTTTTTTGACAGTAATAATAAGGATAGTTTTGATATGTGTGTTTCTCAACTCTAAATATATTCAACATAATATCTACTATTGAATATAACGGACATCAAGTATAACGATACTAGAACTTCCACAAAATCTCTCCTCTGTCCTGTATCTGTCCGATACAGGACAATAGGATACACATCTAGATACACTGGGTATGAAGGTACGATACAAACTTATACTGCTCCTTGTTTAAAGTGTATCATTTTACAATATCAACACAATATTACATCGTTACATTATCATATTAACACAGGTCGGTACAATATAAGGCATCATTTCTTATTGGAAACTAATTGTATGAATGACCAGGGAAGTGTGAATTCACAAACCTCCTTATTAGTGCATCATACAGCGTTACATTTTAAGAAGTTTAAAAACTAGGTTGTGTAACAACTCGATTTTCATCCAGACACTCCATCGCTATGAGCTAAGTCGGACACAGGACAAAACTGGAACACAGCACACACCTGAGGCCCAGTGTAGCTACTGTACATCAGTCTCTTCACCGCTGTACCTGCTGTACGCAGCATGAGAACCTCTGGGAGTCATTGAAGAACAAACTCAGGCTGAGAAATCAAACCAGCCCTGCATCCTCACCTCTCTGAGTTTCTCCCTCAGCGCTTCCCTCTCTGCGATTCGCTTCCTTCTGTCCTCTTCTTCTTTCAGGGCGTCCCTGGTCTCCGTCCGCAGCTTGTCGTCCTTCAGGATTTTGCGGATCTTTTTGCGTCCTTTGCGTCCCTCTGGGTCGTCTGGGTCGTCACCATCCCCGGCCTCTTCCTCTCCGCTCTGTGAAAACGAACGGCGGGTTCAGCTCTCTGATCTCCGGCCCTCGGAGGCAGACACTAACTTTGATCAGCAGCCTCGTTACCCCCCCCTGAGTAATCTGTGTCCCCACAGAGCACATTCCAGGGATAAATTCAAAATACATTTCATGTATTTCATGCATGACAGCAGCGGGAACGGGTTATGCCAAGACCAACCAGAAAAAAGGAAGGTTCTGAAACATTCGGGACTGCTAACAAGTCCACCGCACCTTCTCGTTGCTGGAGGAGGAATCCTGAACTTTGATCCTGCGTCGCTTCTTCTTCTGCTGCTTGTAACTCCTTTTCTCCTCTTCCTTCTTCTTAACAGATCTACGGACCATTTTAGATGATCAGGTCTGAACTAGTGGTGTTGGAACACGTTAAAGCCAATAAATGCTTGAGGGCCTTTTTACCCACCTGGTCTTCCGACGCTTTCCGCCGTCATTCTCCGATTCACTGAGCTCCTCGCTCACCCCGGACTCTGCGCTGGATGGGGACTTCTTAAAGTCGGAGTCTGAGGAGTCGCCGCTATCTACTGCCGTACAGCGACATCAAGGTCACTGACTGATATCCCCCCACCCCCACCCTCCACACACAGAAAACCAAATGCTCAGAACAAACCTCTTCGCTTCTCGGTCTTGGTCTTGGTCTTGGTCTTGGCCCCCTTTGTAGTCTTGTCCTTACTCGCAGCTTTCTCGTCTCCTGACTCAGCCTCACTCAGGGACAGTTTATGACGGAGCAGCTTGTGGCGCCGGCCGCTCTTCTTCACCTCCACATCCGAACCGGAGTCCTTTGAATCCTCGTTGTCTTGGAAGAGAGGGCCAGCATGAATATTCCCAATTTGAACGGCAGATCTTACGAAAGTTTCGCTACCTTTGTCTGTGTCGTTGTTGTCTTCGTCACCCTCATCTTCGTCGTCGTCGTCATCTTTCGCCTCTTGAACCGTCTTGGAGGACTTTTCTTCTTTTTCCTCGCCTTCGTTTTCAGAGGAGCTCTCCGACGATAAGCTGGACTTAATTTGAGCAAGAAGCATTTTCTTTGCAATTCTTGAAAAGACAGACAAAAAACTATTGTCATTACAATGTCAAACCAAAACACACCAAAGGTCAGAAGCAAATACAGGAGTAATAGTTGCCATTATCAGCAATAAACGCATGAGGAAAAGAGGAGGGCGTGTTTAATAACCTGTTCTCCAGATCGTCGTCGTCGTCGTCTTCTCCACAGGCGTCTGGTCTGCCAGGCATTTCATCTCCTACACAGGAGACCCAGGTGCAGTCAGAGGGAAGCACAGGTAACGGACACACTCTGACACTTCTTCCTTTTTTCTTTTTTTACCTGACGACTGATGGAAGTTTCCTCCACCTCCAACCAAGTTATCCTCCACGATGGGCTTGATCTTTTGCTGGTCGCTGTCCTCGCCAGAGTCCTCTTCTCCCTGCTCCACATCCTCATCCTCGCTCGAGGACAACTGCAGCTTGGAGGCCGCCTTGGAGGAGTGCTTCCCCTTCCGCTTCTTTTCGTACGACCTTCTCCGGTCGGCTGCCTTCCTCTCGGGTGAGACTTTGCCGTCCTCTTTTGCTTTGTCTTGTTTCTTCACGCGGCTCGACCGTCGCTTGCCTGCACCCGCTTTACTGTTGGTTTCCTTGTCGTCGTCCGAATTGGAGGACACTGAGCCGTTCCGTTTCGATTTCTTCTTCGATGTTTTGCTGCCTTTGTTCCCAGCGTCTGAATCGGAGTTTTCGGACTTCCTTTTGCGTTTTGAAACTCTGTCCGTCGCCTGTGAAGACACATTGTTTAGTTTAAACGAGCGCTTCTTTGCGCCGGTGCTTCGCTCTTCCTCATCTGTGCTGTGGCACTCGGCTGCCTTTTCTAGCAATATGTCAGGAACTTCATCAGAGTCGGAGTCCGATGTCTTCTTCTTGGCCGAAGAAGCCTGGCTCTGCTCTCCATCCATGGGTTGGCTGCTCGTGCGTCTCCTGGGGGACTTTGCGTTGCCTTTGCTGTCCTCCTCGGACTCTGATTCAGACGAGTCCCTACCCTTGTCCTCTGCCTGCTTTCTCAGCGGAGTGGTCTTCACCCTACTGGAGCGACGACTGGGCGGTGGGCTGTTTGCTGCTTCTTCCACATCGGCAGGCTCCTCTTTCATCGCCTCTTTGTCTTTGAGCATAGCCTCGTCCTTCTCTTTGTTCTTGGACCTGGACGTTCTTGACCTGCATGTCGTCACGACCGGCACCGGAGTCAGTTTGACAATCAGGTTCTTCACCTTGGGACGGGAGCGCTGGGAATCTGGAGAGTTCCCGTTTGACTTTGTGTCGGTGTCTGTGACGGAATCGTTGTCGGCCTGTAACAGCATGGCGGAATCTGCGAGACTCTCCACCATCTGAAAAAGCTCTTCGGGGACTGAAGGAGGAACAGCCATGATATCGTGATCGAGGGACATTTCGTTGCGTGACAGCAGGTCGTCGTCACACACTTCGGTTTTAATTCGATTTTTGGTTTCTACAGTGTCGGTTTGGCTGTCCTTCACACACATACTGTTCTGTTCCTCCTCCTCCTCCTCCTCCTCCTCATTCTGCTCCTCATCAACTCCCTCTTCATCCTGAATCTCATGCTGCTGCTCATCCGGCTGCGGTTCCTCCTGCTGGATCTCCTGCTGGACCCCGTCCAGCTCCTCGGGAATCTCGTGCTGCTCATCATCCGTCTCATGTTCTTTCTCATCCCGCTCCTCAGGCTGCTTCTCGTCAGGCTCCTCAGCAGCCTCCTCCTCGTTTGCCACACCATCCTTCGGGCCCTTTTCTGCAGCGGTAGCAGCATTGGTGCTTTTTCTGAGTATATGCTGCCCGTCATTTCCATTCTGTAAGTCCATTTTGTTTAACTCCGGCTCTAACGCGTCCTCCAAAGCCCTGTGGGCTTTTTTCAAATCAGCGAGTACAGCCTTGAAGGCTTTCAAGTGCCGATACCTGATAGATTTGTCTTCCTGGTCCTCAGCTGCCTGCTGGATAAACTGGATGAATGTATTGTTCAGACCAGTTGTCGTCTCGACAAGTTTTTTTGCTTTCTTTAAAAGATCTTTGGGTATCTCAATTTTTTTGTAGGAGAATGTTATGGTCCCTGAGCCTTCCGTGTGTTCTTTCCCATTAACAACTGCTTTGTGCTCTTTGTCTGCTCGGCTCTTGTGCCTCTTGTTGTCACGCGCCTCGGTTTTGTCAGCTTTCCGCGGCTTGAGTGTCTCCAGGGTCTTTTTTTCCATGACACTGTGGCATTTGGAGACGAGGTTCTTAAGAGGCTCTGCCCTGCAGACATAGCAGTGCCACTTTGAGTTGTCATCAGTAATGGTTGATAACTCCCTTCGTCCCAGGTTGCGCAGGATACATTTCTTGCAGAAAGCGTTGTTACAGTAGTCACAGCAGATGAGCTTGCCACCTTCAGCGCACCACCTGAGGAGAGAGTCGCACATCGAGGGGGATTTAGAGGATTCACGACAGAAGGAAGGAAGTTCTATTTCTTTTTTCGATTTCATCAAGAAATCACAGCGGTCTTCCCTTACACCGGACTAAAACTACACCTGGAAAATCTTCCACCTACACTCATTCCGTTACATCTGAGTTCACACAGGACTGACCTGTGCCCATCCAACAGATGTTTTACATCATGAATGTGCTTTCATGTAAATGTGTCGTCATAAATACACTGTACATGTCAATGGTCTCTGATTCCAACACCGTCTGGAAGGAAACAGCAGGGGGAACATGTTCTGTTGACTAAACATAATTTTCAAACATCTTTGAAAATGATGACACACCTTTGATATCCTAAATGTTGGTGCCTAACTTCAACAGATATATTTTTATTTTGTTTTTTTTTCTTGATACCTTTCACCACCACCACAACATAGGCACTGATGCAATTTAGTCAACTGATATCCAGGGTTTTAATCAGTAGACAGACCCCTCGAACAGCCGAGGGCTCGATTTCACATCCGATTTCCATTAACGGTATCTGAATTGTTCTCATGGTGCTGCTTTGCTGCTCAGGGTCTGCGTCTCTCACTCCCTCTCAAAGGTTAAATTCACAATATTCAATGAAAATGAAATGAAATTCTGTGTTATTTGTGAATAACAACGTGCATCACATTTGTCTGATTTAGATCTGGTGCTATATAAATACAAATGGACTGATGGATGATTAATGACGTGAGGAGGAAATCTCACGCTGGGTCTGGCCGACAGTTTGACTCCAGTACGGCCGTGCACAGCATTTGCTTGTTTACATTGTGAAATCCATCTTAAATCAAAAGGTGTAAAACATATTCAGTGATTTAAGTGCTACATCTCAGGCGCAATGTCTGCTCTGGAGCGCACGGGGGGAAGAGGATGCTGATCCTCGTTGAGTCTGATCCGCTGAGAACAAAACCGATGAAATGTGTTCACATTCGCCGACTGACGCAGTGAATTTGGTCGTTCTGATCATTGTAAACACAACGCTCACATGTAATACGGCATGAATTCTCTAGCAGTGATGAATGAATAAAGGGGCTTTATGAACTTGAAAACTATCTGAGGGTAAAGCAATGCAACATGAACTGTATTGACTTGTGTTCCCATCACAATACTTTGTGTAACATAGTGTAACATTGTAATATGTCCCACTATATCGTATTGTATCATACGTCTTACTGAACCACTTTGAAAATGTAGCATTACAATTCATACACTTCTGGAACAAAAGCCTGAGAAATACCTTTTTTTTAAGTTTCATCCAGCAGAATAACCAGTTTGGCATGGAAGTGTATCGTAAGTGAAACAAACATTACGTTCCTTTTTCAAACGGCTTCTGTTGTATATTTTTTTTAATTTGTTTTATTTTTACAAAAAACACGTTACCTGCACTGTTCATCCATTCCATCAGAGTCCCGGCTGATGTCATCACTTGTGTAATACTGGTAACATGACTGCAGTAAAAGCAAATGCGACAATTACACAGCGGGATTGGATGGAGACTGAAAAATGAAGCATCATTGTCATGGCTGTGAAAATCTTCAAACAAACCCAGACGTCTACCTTGCAAATAAGTACTTTGAGTACCGGATGCTCATACACAGAGCTGCGCTGAAACTGGTTTACTTGTTTTCCGCAGGCTGTGCAGTCCATCTTCTTCTGCAGGGTATCATCTGTGATGGAGACAACAGCATCTTCTCATCCCCTTTGTTTACACTTTTCAGAGTCTTTTATGTCTGCTGTCCCAGGGACCCTTCCAAAAAGCAGGTTTCATGAAAATCCTGAGTTTGTCAATCCTGAGATGAGTTAACTCATCACCCTTCTTATTTCAGAGTGACATGAAAATAGAAATAGAAATAGAATAGAAAAATCTGGATTTTCACAAAACCTCCTCTCTGGACCAGCCCCCTGTTCATCTGCATTCAAAACATGAAAAAAGAATAAAGTACCTGAATGTTTCTGTTTGAAATCCACTTTGAACTTCACGGTGCCTTTGTCATTCCCAGCTGGCCTCATCACTAAAGTGCCTTCCGACAGAAATCAAATGAACGTCACACAGACTAATTCTTTTCTGCAGACATGCTGTAACCAAAACAAGCTTCCATTAGTCACACCTTTGCCTGTGTTACTGTCTGTGGAGGCTCCTTCGCTGTCACTCTCAGCAGAGACATCAGATTCGTTCAGTCCAGTGTGCTTAGCTACAGTAGTGGACTTCCTAAAAAGATGTAAACATATCGTCTTTAGTGTCTGCAAAACACAATATTTCTCCTGATAATAGCAGCACCTGCCAGAAAACCTCACCTCTTGGTACGAGAAGAGGAAGGCTTCATTGTTTCCTTTGAGTTACCAGGCTGAGGAGAATTTGAGATGTTTACAGAACAGACATCCAGACAATCATTTCAACATTACCATGTTAGTTGTTAAAAGCCTTGACGACTCACCTCTCCCATGTTCTCCGCCATTTGGTCAAGGTGTGATTCAGAGGCAGCCACATTCATTTTACCTGGAGATACAATCGGGGTTTCATTCAGCTTGAGGATGTGGTCGAATGTGATGCGACGACTGACATCTAACTATTTTTGAACACACTGAAAGATGTCAGTGAACGATAACGCTCCAAATTGCCAGACAAGTGGCTGTAACAACAAAAAGCACTGTCTGAGCTGCAGATGCCGCCGTTTATTTTTCCGTTTCCTGTCATCTCCGCGTGCTGCTTACCGCGGGATGTTTGCGATTAGTCGAGTTATCATTTTAGCAGTTTGCTACTCATCAACTCCCAAACCTAGTGCGAGTCCAAATGAGAGGGGGGTCCCCGGACAGCAGTATGCAGTGCTGCAGTTATTTGCCAGCTGGGGGTGGGGAGGGGGGCTGCATAATGTTTTGTCAACACACCAACTCCAGTCAGACGCCAAGTTTATCTTGCTATCATTAGCAGGTTTAGCCGCCACTGTTTGTACACAACTATCGGTACTCCTTCCATGTCTCGCGTTGCCTCGGAAATCTTCCAATGCAGGCGGTGCATGCAGGCTCCGATGCATGGGCATGCACTGAAAAATGCATGCCTGGGCCTCTCTTCCTTCCAACGGTACCATGACAGCAACCTACGCGCCAGACTGGCACAGTCTACTAGTACGCAAAGTAGGAGAGCAGCATGAAGCTAGCTCTACCCTAATCCACATTCTTTGTCCAGTAAATGCACATCACAAATAGTACGTAACGCTTACAATCATATCGCAATGCACACGTGAATAACGGATCGCTCGTTTCCACGGAGTTCAACATTGCCGGCTGCGCAGCTAATAGCCGAAGCTAGCATAGCTTGCTAATAGCAATAGCCACTAATGGCGAGATCCAGTGCTGTCTGAGGTAACGTTAGCATAGTAATCAATGCACAATTGACTTTTGTCTAAGCAGATTAAACACTGTTCTTACCCGCTGTTCATCAACGTCATTTCTCGATAAACGTTGTTGTTGTGTGTTTTGGTGTAAGGTGTCCAGATCGTGTTACTTTGTGGATTTTCTGTATTGCGGAAGCGATAAAAGCCACAGCAGACTCAAAATACTCCGGTCAGGCGAGACAAAGCGAGGAGACCATCTTGCCGGATGGCTGTGGACGCAGTAAAATGGCGCATCGAGCCTAAATCCTGGGAGCTCTGCTATTGGCTGGAAGCTGCAGCTGAGCCTCCAGAGCTGGGTCTCAGCGGTGTGTGAGCAAACACGCAGGTGTCCTGATGGTGTGTTGCCTGTGGTAAACTTTCATTAGGTGTAGTCACTTTTTAGTTAGTCCTTTGCAATTAATTCTCATGGACCACATTTCATTTGTAAAATAATGACCCAAGACTAAGTGATTGAATGATGAAGTGACGTGGTGGGATGATGACTTGGTTGCCTTTCTGTGTTTCCGGGGGGAAACACAGAACATGACATAAGAGATTACACACACACACACACACACATATAGGCGTCCATTTCCGGGGGACTTGGGTACACGTACCAGTGACGTGGCGGTGAGGTTCATTGGCTGGTGAGGCACTGACTCCTCAAGTCAGATTAACCATTGTAAGAACTGAAAAAAAAGCATCTTATTTCATTATTCATCCAACAGCATGCAACTGATAACACTTCATATCCCATCAGCATTCCATTTTCAATTACACTCACA
>JBBMJM010000015.1:1100953-1113968 GCA_037832705.1 Centriscus cristatus | reverse complement strand
TAATTAAACTTTAATACCTATTGAGCAACAGAAACAAATGTAATCATGTACTACAAACTAGTCACACATTTACTTTTACTGGGCTTTATATTAGTTTTGTGGTATCTTAATAGTCTAATTCTTTCTACACTGTAACCCTTTGTTGTGATATGCTGCGATCCCAGTTGAAGTATTCTGTCTGTGTTTATCTATTCATTGTTCAATAAAAAATAGCTGGGTCCTGGAAGAGGTTTTGTTAATTACAGTATTTCTACATTATATATACAAATCACAACAAATAAGTGTGCAACGATGTTTCCCCTCCTCTGCAGAAAGATATTCAAGCAAACATACAAACATTGGGCCTTGATAAAACATGATCCGTTTTCAATAAGTTTATTAAAACCGTATTGTGACACAGACCAGAACACTTACAGAGCACACAACAGAAATAAATACCATCATGTGTACAGCGCTCATTGTCAAACAGGCTTATTGCAGCTTTTGATTTATGTCATCAGGAAAAGAGAGATGCATGCTGTGTCATCAGAAAGAGTTACCAGAGCGCGGCTCAGCGTGTTAACACCTCTGCCTGCTTTTCAATGTGGGGTGCCGTTCCTGAAACACCTCACCTGCTCTGACAAAGAATTAAACTGCATCTCTATCTGAAGCTTCCAGCTCCTGTTCAGCTTTGCTGCGGGAGGTGCGAGGCTGATTTAATCAAGGTCCATCTCGGGCTTGCTTTCTGTTTCTGAGGTGGGGTTGCCTGCATTCTCCGTCGTTCCCTTGTCGCCAGCGTCTTCCTGGGTTTTCTCCTGTCCGTTCACTGGCCCGTTCTGTTCTGCAGGCGTGTCCTCCTTGGGAAGCTCTACTCTGGGCTTGGGCTTGGTCACAATCGGGTTACAAGCTGAGAATAACTCCTGCAAAATCAAACCAAGAGCACAAGGCAACATTGATTAGATCTAAGTTTGTTCATCACTGGGGAGTTCCCTCAGGAAATTGCAGACCAGTCACAAGGAACTATCAGATCCCACAGAACACGTGCTTTACACAGTTCTGTGCTCTCGTGCTGCTCGTGCATGTTTGCCTTTATGAATCTATCGTGATATTTGATAAGTTTGATGTCATTTCTTGGTTGCAGCCTCCTGTCTCAGACATTCAGACTTGTTTGACAGGAGCAGCTTTCGATACATGAGGTGTGTCGTGAATCAACCGGCGACGACACTCACCCTTGTTTTTGCTTGAATGTCTTTGACTTTGACGGCTGGATCCACCATCAGGCTCTGTTTGCTTTGCTGGTTCATGGCGCTGTTCATCCACATCATCGCTTCACTAGTCAGTTTGTCCACTTTAGTGACATCTGCCTCGTCCAAATGGTCGTACTGTTCCTCCTGAAAAAACAATTAAAACTCAATGGATGCACAAAAATGTGTGATGAATAAAAATATTTTTTTTCCCTTTTACCTTTATTTTGCATGCTTCAACAAATTTCATGTACTGTTGGATTTGTTTCCCCAGCTCTTCAAATGCTTTAGGCCTCTCTTCAGCCTCTGTAAACCTGTCCTGGATAGGCTGGCCGAGTTTCTGCAGAGAGCACGCAGTTTGAAACAATGACATTCAAAGCTCAGCCACGAGGCGGAGGGGAGAGGATGGTTTGAACACAGTGAAATACCTTTAACTCTGCCAGTCTGTCAATGTACACCTGTTTGGGTTGGTCCTCGCCATCTTCATACAGCCAGTTTTCAGTATCTTCCAACTTTAAAGACAACGAGTCTCTTTCCTAAACGTGCAGAGATCCATCATTAGGGGACCACACAGCAGTATGAGATCCAGATGTGCTTCTTTCTTGAGATGCTCGCTAACTCACAGATTCGCTAACAAACTTCTCCAGCAGCCCATGAAGTTTGTCCCGCATGTCGTACACATACTCTTCTACATAATTCTTGGCGTCATTCCTCTCCTTCTCCAGCTTGTCTTGCATGATCATCTTACCCTGCAAACAACTCAATCAGCGACTGCGGCGACTGCACACCTCCATATGGATGAAGGTAAAAAGGAAGTTTCGTTACCTCGTTTTCTACAAAAAGATTCAGCATGTCATCTGCTAGCTGCCACTGTGGACTGTTTTCAACTGGAAGCTCCAGGACTTTTGTTTTGACCTTGGGCTTTTTGGCTTGTGGGGGCTGGTCGGACTTCTTCTCACCTTTGCTTTCCTCTGTGGTACTCTGAAGACAAAAGGATATAAACGGACTCAGCACAGCATAGAGAGACCGATAACGAACGGAAACATCCGATTGCTGATAAAACCTGATATAGTGTATAATAGAATGGTGATCCTGTTTAAAACTCACTACATCTGAAAATGTACACCAATGATATCTGATATTTCATCATGAAATGTTACCTCCATTTCTTCATTTTCATGCGGTCCCTTGTCCTCTGATTCCTTCTGATTGTCTCCTTGACCCTGCTGCTCGTCCTGGTCAGTCTGCATCTGGCTCTACAGAGGCACAACAGTTCAACCCAGATTCCTCATTGTTGATCAACAGCTGCACATGGGACAATCTGCTCATTGGTCAGCGTACAGGGCTGCAAACAGATTGCTTCTCAGTGAAAGACAGTTTCTCCATGCTCAGGAGTGGTTTGTTTGCGTATTATTTATTATGGTGCTACAATATCATGTATTTATTATTATTAATAATGAATGATTCATACCTCTCCGTCTTTGTCATTGGCCTGTTCCGTTTCCATGGGCTCCTCCGTCTCATCAGACTTCAGGACCTCAACCAGGGAGGCGCTGGACACACTGAAGATGCCGTGGATGTTCACTCGCACCTTGACTTTCACTTTGGAGCTTTCGCCAGTCGCCTGTGGGACAACCTTCTGGATCAAGAACTGACCTGTAGGGGAGGAAGCCATGGAGGGGGGGTTTTTGGGTGCCGTTGTTGTCATAAACCTCATCCAGTGATGCTCACGGAACTTTCTCATGCATTGCTGGACTAACTTCAACCTGATAGTCAACACTGGACTGCGCTGGAGGATGTGCCTCTGTCCTACTTTTACGTAGGTACGTTTGTTTGCTTACCAATGGTGGGGTCAGGGTAGGGCAGCTCCTTAGGGCTGTTGTAGTAGGCATCCAAAGAGAAAGGCTCCTTACGGTAGAAGGTCAACACTTTAGAGAAAGGTGCTGCGTGGTTCATGGGGAAAACCTCGCAATCACTGCAACAACATACAAATTATTGTTACGCTCGATGAGAAACCACGGGGGGCAGGAAGAGGACGTGAACGCTCTTACCTCACACCTTCCTCCGCAGCAGAGTGCCACTTCAAGGAGATGGGATAAGGGACGATGTCTGTGATGGAGAATTCACGCACTTTGAAGGCAGGTGACAGTATGGCACACTGTGGGAACAGAGTTTCCATGAGGATGTTATCAGGACAATAACATCTACTACTGTTATCATTTCACGAGTAGCAAGTGGTGAACTTCCAAAAACGGAGCGTGAGATACCTGCAGAGCACATCCTCTGGCCACTGCCTCGTCAGCGTTCAGCGTGGTGCTCAGCTCCTTCCCGAAGAATTTGCTGATCCGCTCTTTGACAGCCGGGATCCTGGACGCTCCACCCACTATCTCCACTGCATAGATGTCTTCCTTTCTCAGTTCTTGTGGACAAAGAGCAAAGGTGGATCAGAGAAGACGGGCACACGTCGCTCCTGACAGAAGAGAGTGAGTGGTTCGTCAAAGACGACGCACTTGATTGCTCCAGCAGGCTTTGCAGGGGCGGCTCCACTTTGGCCAACAGATCAGCACACATCTCTTCAAACTGGCCCCTTGTGGAGACAGAGGAGACAGGATTTCGTCTCAAAGTATCCCCGAGAGGACGACACGCCCGACTATGGTCTTGGCCTACCTGTTCATTTTTCCAGAGACGTCAATGTCGTTCATGAAGCATTCGATGTTGAGCGGCAGATCAGATGAGTTGGCACTCATTAGTTTTTTCAGTTTTTCACACTCCTGGTAGAGCCTGACCAGAGCTCGGGGCTTGGACTTGACGTCCAGCTTGTACTTCTTGCCAAATTCCTCACAGAAATGCTTGACCAGCGCCTCATCAAAGTCCTTTCCTCCCAACTCAGGGTCACAGGCGGTAGAGAGGACCTGGGGAGGGGACAAGAAGCAGGGTTCCAGCCAACACGTCCATAGGTCAGATCAGGAAGCTGCGGACTCTGCTGACTTCACACCTTGAGTTTGCCCTTGTTAAAGGCACAAACTGACGTCTGGAATCCGGAATGGCCCAAGTCTACAAACACCACGTTCCTGGCCTTCTCCTCGGGAAGGGGAAGATCCTGCTTGTAGATCCCATACGCTAACGCCACTGCAAGGACAACGTTTTGATAATTAATCATGTGAAACAGTCAAACAGCTTTTAATGAATAGTGTTGGACATTGACATGCCCTTTTTCTGGAAGACATTCACAAGTCCTGGCGCCTTTCTACAAATTATCTTGGCCATCGATCCATCAGAATCCACTAATCTAATCCTACAACACAAGCTTTCCTGTATTCAGCGTTACACAGAACCTACCAGTTATATCCAGGTTTCAACATATGAAATATGTATGAGTGAAGAGTGGTACAATTAAATAATAGAAAATACTAAATTAAATTCAGCATGCATTCGTTTAAGAATAAAAGATTTATGAACGCCCTATAATTTAGAACTGAGCCATCCAATGTCAGCAGTAACATGTCGTAACATGCACATCCCTGTACGCAATACAGACCTGCGGTTGTCTCGTTCATGAGCCTCAGGCAGTTGAGTCCAGCGATCTGTGCAGCATCGACCACTGATCTCCGCTCAGAATCAGTGTAGTAGCAGGGAACCTGGTGGAGGAAAAGGGCCTTTTAATCAGGGATCCCGTTCCCTTTAAACTCCCAGTCAATAACCTCGGGGGGACACTGAACACAACATCTGCTTACCAACTTGTGGCTGGAAGTCAAGAGTTAAACATATGATAAAACACACAACTTCTGAAGTGTGCTCACTCAGCAGTTTGACATGCCACGCTCCACAAAGCCTACTGACTATGTCTGCAGGATGTCGACGTCGCAGCCAGTTTAGTTCATGAAAATGTCCTTTAGACCATCTGACCTGAGGGACTGGAAATCCTTTCTGCTCCAGTCGAGGTACATTTATTAGCAGGACGCCATTTATCATGTACACACAAGCAGGGTACCAGTATATGTTTGTAATCCTAAAACGACTCGTCTCTCAACAAAGGACACGGCTCTGTGTGAACAGGTTCATGAGGACCCAGGGTGTAACTTAGCCATGGCTACAATATGTCGTCATAGGCTGTGGGATCAGACAAAGAAAGGGAAAACCCCTGTGTGGGAAGGACACAGCATTTAGGAGCTCGAGCTTTTATGTGTAAACCGACAACTGCACAAGCTGATAAAACATGGTAGTGCAGGATACTTACAGAGACTACGCAGTCTGCCACAGGTTTCTTCAGCGCGTTTTCTGCCGTCTCCTTCAGCTTGGTGAGCAGCATGGCAGTGACCTGTTCAATGCTGAACACCTTCTCCTCGTCCATGTACATAACCTTTAGGAAGACCCAAAATAAAACTATTCATCAGCGAGTGGCAGACGGCGCCACATTTTACAACAAATCCGGACCCTGATGTTTCCAACACACACACAGTCATTAACTTTGTAAAAACATGACACTTTTGTGACATAAATAACACCAGGTTACAAGGAGAGTACTGAATTCGGAACCAAAAAACAATTGTACTATCTCACAAAATGAATTCTTTCAAGGTGTGTCTAAGTATACTCAACATTTCCCAAGATTTCCTGCGTATTCCTCCACAGACATTTTTTAAAAAGCAAAAACAAGAAGACACCACAATAACAAATTTGCTGTTATGTTGGTGACTGTTATGTCATCACTGAGTACTGAAACTACTGTAGAGTAAATATTTAATAACAGTAGTTCAAATTAGAAGTACACAATATGTTACGAAGGAAATATAACACTGTTCACCTTTGAAAAGGGAATAAACACGAGCTGTAAGTCGCCAGTGGGTTTCAGATACGCAGTTCAGTTTGTTCTTGTAAAGAACAGGTGTGTCACAGGTGCAGTAAAGCTGTGTTAATCTGCAATCTTTGCTGCTTGTAATTAAGCAAACTTTGGTCAAAACATGTTAATAAGCCCCTTAAGTGACAAGAAACAGGAAACCGAGCCCAGATGGTTTTCAATTGGCATGTGGTTCACCAAAGACACTGCCAGCCTAATTCTATTTGTCTGGGATGGTCAGTGTTATAGATTAGCACTTGAAACGACGGTGAACAGGAGTATCAGCACTGGAAGTACACGAAGGATTGTATTGTATTAGAATGTGTCAGACATGTTACTACCTTGATTCCAGTTGTTCCAGTGGGCATTTGTGCAATATCGTACACCAGGCTGGATTTGATGCGCTGCACATATGGATCTGAGAAGGCCCTGCCATGAAACCTCTTGAACCCTTGGACTGTGTTCTTGCAGTTTGTGACAATCTGTTTCAGACAAGAGACATTATTGTACACCTTTAGACAAGAGATTATTGTACACCTGAGCTGCAAGTCATGATGGGAGAACTTGGGGAGAACACTGCTGTGTCCAAGGTTCGCCCTGCACATCCGGGGCCATCTCATTCTCACTGGTGGCACCGCTTCCTGGTTGACAGTGATCATGTGAGGTCTTCCAGGACAAGGACACACACAGACATACCTGGCTTTTGGCAGCTGCACCAATTGATCGGTTCCGTGGCCCAAAAGAAACGCAAGCTCTGAAAAGAGAAGACAATTGCGGTTGTGATGTTCCCTCCTTTACGGCATTGTCAAAAGCAGCAATCTTGTCTTACACTGAGACAAACAACAATGATTTGGTAAACAGTAGCAAACACTTAACTACTACCGATTTTGTTTTTCTGGACCTTAAGTAGCGTCTTTCTACAGAAGCTAAAAATCAAGTACAACAATGAAACCATCAAGGCGTATTTGACAGTCAGGATCCGGCCTCCTCCCTTAAGATGTTTCACGAGTAACGCAGGGGAAATTTGACATTTAAACAATCCCTTTGGCTTCATTGAGAGATAAACCCATATGGGTTTTATTATGTGACGAACCGGTACGACGTTCCATCCGGATATGCTCGATGGTGTAATTTCTGCTAGCCTTAGCTATAGCATTCGCACGCCGTTTCCTGCTGTGTGGTATGCTAGCTAGCACCGCTAGCTTCACTCAATGGGATGAGCACAAGTGGATTATATACCATTATTTTCTTAACCAATTTTAAACTGTCATGACCGCATGTGGTACAACACATTCCACACAAATCACAATTAGAGGTTGTACTTACGGCGTCGAACGGTCGCTGTACTCGTTAGCGACAGTTTCAATACCTCCGGCTCTGGCTACTGCTACATAGCAGCTCATGAAGCCGACATCGAACCCGACAACTGACATCTTCACGGGCTAAATGAACGGTTTACCGGGCACAAGTACGTGGGAGAACAAGAGGACGGCTCGGTGCTAAGAGCAACAACAGCTGTGGTGGGCTTCGGCTAACTGACGATGATCCACCCTTGATCTTGTTCCATGAAGCTGGGGCAGAAGCATGCGGTACACCGGCTGATGCGCGAGCGCGTTCAGGAATTTTCTCTCAGTCTCCACAAACCGCACGCGAGAACTGGGCATAGAGCGTCACCCAGAGGCGAGGACGGGTATCACAGCCCGACGTCTCTTCCTCCGCCATGTTGCTGCAACATGATCAGGATGCTGACAGATTCTGTTCCCCCCATCACAAGATGAGCCATCAATTTTCCTTTCATTCCTCCAAAATTAAGCAGTCATATGTTTATTGGCATTTTACATTAATAATTAACTTAACACTTGTTCAAATATTCAACTTATTAGCTGTTTTCTTACTTTGCAGTTCATTTCCAATGATTGGATGATTGCAGTCCACAAATAAAACCTAAATCAAGAAAGGAGTAACTTCAGTCACAAGTGATTTCACATAAATATCTTTACATCTTTATTGGTGAAGCAGAGACGTTTCCATTATCAGCGGAGAGAGGCTTTCAGGTTCATTCATCGTTCTCATAGTCAGCGGGATTCTTCCTCTTGCTTTGCTGGTGGACATTGTTGGCCCAAGTGTACGTCAAGTACCCAACAATCATTGCTGCAAGAGATCATAAAGCGAATTAGCAAATGAACATTCACTGTATTTTATAATTCACATATTTGTGCACAATATTTTATTCAAGCGACCAAAGCAGCTCCTGCTTCATACGTGTTCAATCACGTGTCTTTTTGCGCATCAAAGCAACTTTGAAGTAGCAGTTCACAGGAAATGCTGCTCTGACTTCAATACTTAGAAGCTTGTATCAGCGCACAGATGTCTGACAACCATCACGAGTCACAACATGTCATCGACTCAAGTCGAGATATGTGTTTCACAAAAACCTCCCTGAATTATTCCACACACTTCAAAGCAACAGCAAGGAATGCACATGTCAATAGTGATTTCAATTCTGAGGTGTACAATAATTTCCAGAAAGTATTTTGAGTCTCTGGTACAATAATCCTACATTTCCCAACTGGCAACACTGGACAGTAACGGCATGTTTTATACACTGTAGGAAAAAATAAGAATGGCAATCAAAGCAACTGTTTCTTTAATGAAATAAACATCACATTTGTACTTGGACTGCACATTTCTCTTTTAACAAACAGTATGCGTGTAATTCTGCTATAAGTAAAGTAAATGCAAGAGCTTCATCAATATGACAGAATGAACTAAGCATTCCACTCCAAAACTCCACGCCCGAAGCAGAAGTTGGTTTCCATGCAAATGATGATACACACTGTTAAATCCCTTGTTTTTAAAGTCAAATAACCACAGTAAAGGTTTCCAGCATTTCTTCATTTGCAGGTATCCTCAGCAGTAGCTGCATGATTTTACATTCATTTCAGTGCACAAAAAAGTACAATATATGTATATATTTTTTTTTAATGTTAAGTTCTTGGCCAGTCCAGATAAGTTGCCCACTGTGATTTTTTTAATAAGTTTAAGGCTCAGCCAAAGTGTCGGGCTTAGCTACTGGCTCAGTGGCTGTCACTGGAGGAAATGTGAGCAAGTAACGTCTCTCGAACAGAACATACTTACGAGGAGCAACTCTGAAGACAGAAGATTTGAACCTTCTCCACACATTGGGAATTCCCTTGGAGAAGTAGTTGGGAAAAGCCCTCTGCTCAAAGGGGGACAGACTGTATGTGATGATGTGTCTGACCTTGGCCAAGTTTCCAAAGTGGCGGCCCATGTTCACGACGTTGATCTGAAATGTCAGAAAGGTTCATAAACAAATAATAAACAATTAGTTTACTAGATAATTAGACTGTATCTTTGTGTTCACTGGCTACCTATAGAATCAATTCTCAATTCAAGACTAAAGAAAGGTCTTATTGAGCACTCACACTCAAACACCTGTGATATATATACACACACAAACATGCTTATACATTATGCTTATAAAAATCCTGCTTATACATGCTTATACCATAAAAAGTGTTCGTTCCCCTACTAAGTGTTTTTCTTGCTTTACAAAGTTGTGTTTACATCAGCAACCGCGAACGTAGATAGCAGTCCGCGTTCAACAAATGTATATTTATGGCAACCGCATGTGTATCACCATAACCTATTTCCTCATATACTGGCTGTATTCTTAGAATATTTTCCTGTATGTTTCCCTTTTGAATCTTTTCATCGGTCACCCTGACAAGGGTGGTAAGCGTCTACGAAATGCCACCAAGTCGACCATTGTCTTCAATGATTGCGTTAAGAAACGAGGTGGTGCTTTGCGAGATGGACTGTGTACCTATTACGTACTTATGCGAAATAAACATCTGCATGAATTAGTTATGCTAAAGCTACATATTAGCACTAGCTTCGATAGCTTGACAGCGAGTGTCCAAGCATGAGACCACGATACCCGTTTGACGCACGAGGTGCTTGTTTAATAGACGGATGCGGGGTCCTTATGTTTCACATCAACCTGACTCAGCCAGTTAATCGTAATGTAAGTGCGTTTAAAACGCATTAGTGACATTGACGCTCACCGTTCCGCGGCAGGACAAAGTTCCCCGAACGGTTCCGGTGACCTTCCTTCCTTTATGTCAGCGTGGACTGCATGTCGAAGTTGAATATATTATCGCCATCTACTGGCCAGGAGTACAACTACACACGTTTGTCAGTTGTTCACATTGTCAGGAATATACAGTAAGCTTGTGGTTTACCATACTTGATAAAAAAAAATTAAGAAAGTACTTGGCACAAATTCTCTAAAATAAAACAGCCGACAAAATGTTTCTACACTTTGCTTATAGACCTATTAATGTGAATTATGCCATTTAGCCTCATATTAGGGCAGACGACCGTAATGGACAAAATTTCTACAGAGCTGGTGGTGGTTCTTTCTATATATATATATATATTTCTGCTACCAGACATTTTCATTGCAATATAAAACTAAAATTTGTTGGGACAAAATGTGTGTGGACGGAAACACGTTTACCAGACTGACAACCTAATGTGCATCCGGGGCCACTTTGTCCAAACAGTTTGACCACTTCCCCAGTTGGCTTGTTTGGAAGAGACAGGAAGAAAACATCTACAGCAGAGGTGAGCAAGGCAGTGAGCAGTGCTGCAGATCACTGCGAGGTGTGTGTGTAGTCACTTAACATGTTTATGGTCATCATCAGATGGTGGTCTTCTGTGTACATAGCCCCCATCATGTCCATATAGCCATGGATGAGAAACGTTACCTTCACTTGATTGTGAAGTGAGGTTTAATACTGTGAAAAGTTGTTTTCACCAATTTACAAATACAGTATATCCGACGCACAAACTACTGTTCAGCCAGCTCTATGTAGACATGGACTCAATGTATGCATGCTATTTTTTTTATTTTCCAACAGATAATACGTCTACATATTCCCATTAGTTTGAATATCCAAAAGCTGAGCACAGACACAGTGAATTCATTCAATTGCATAAATAGACACAGCCACATTCAAGAAGTACAAATTCACACGTATGCAGTCAGTTCATATAAATGCAGTCACTCAGTGACCTGTAGCTATAAATACACACTGAAACCTTGACAGCTTTCATTCTGGACATTATGAAGACAGCTACCATAAAGACAACTGTCTCAATCCCAGGAATAAAACAATATGTAAAAGGTTTGATAAGAGTTTGTAACTGCTTTCTCATCTTTTGTCCAGAGCAGGGCTACTTAAAACTTGGCATTTGTGTTCAATTAAAGCATAATGACAGACCACCCACCCAAAATAAATTAACAGAAATATAACTTAAAACAAAAATCATACACACATTTTCTTCTTCAAGTGTGTTACATTCAGCACCATATGGCAAACAAAGTAAGCTCAAGAACAGGATGGCATTGCACCCTTTCTCGTAGGCCTCAACCAAAAGGAAACAAACATTACTTTTCCACAAGGATAAAATACTGTTTAAGTAATCACACCTGCTCCAGACCTCCAGATTGAATTTCTTTCATGCACAATGATTTTAGAAATTCACGGACTCAGGGACATTTAACACATGGATAAAGTCCACATGTGGTGCCCATGGTAGATGTTTGTGGCGATGTTCTCTTCAGCTTGTAAAAAGAGGAGGAAAATAAAGACATATTTGCTTGCCGTCCTAGCGACATGTGCACCTGGTGGCAACCATGTCTTCAAACTCCTTGTAGACGTAAGAGCCATCCTCTTCAAAGATCATGACACTCAGGGGGCTGTAATCAGAGGGAATACACGAGGGCCGGGGCACAGAGGAGTCAAGTTTCTCGTATATGATGTTTTGCACCATGGTGTGGACAGGAGAGCCGTAGATGAAGCCCATGGTCCTTGGACAAATGCCTCTGCAGTACCTGGGGTTATATTTTGGTGGAAAAACGATCCAGTGATCCAGTTTGAGCTGGCTGAATCGAACCCTGAAATCATACAAGGCACAGTCACTTGTTGGGAATTCGGAGCTTGGAAGAAGCTCGGGTAGGTGGATATCCAAGGTTTTATCACCTTGTTTGCTCTTCAAAGACTCCCTCTTCCATCTCCTCCTGTGCCCGAATTTCTGATTGGGTTTGAAAGTCATCTGCTTGTGAAGTCTGTTTACAGCACTCGATGGTGTTTGACTTGTTTTAGAATTGACCTGTAATCTCTGGTGGGAAGCTTTGCTCGTGTCATTGAGGTAAAGAACCAGTGGAGGAGACCTTTTGGGCCATTCACTCCCAGCTTTGTTCTCTTCTGGGCAGGTGACATTGATGAGAAGGTGTATGTTCTGCTTCTGGAACTTTAAGATTGGCTGAAGAAGCAGAGTGACATCGACCTCCAGCCAGTTTCCCCTCCTTGTCCCATCTGCGCTGGCGGTGAAATTCACAGCTTGCTGGATGCCGGGACACAGCTGACACTGATTCGAATGCTCCTGCTCCTTGACACTCAAGTGGCACACAGAGTTGATGTGGTCGAAATTGTACAGCAGCGCTGACTTTAGAAGTTGCTCTTTGCTCCTTACTTGATCAAGACTGTAGGACAGATGCTGCATGAAACCCTCTACGGAAAAACACGAGAAAAGACAACAATGAATGGAGTTTGGCTATAAATTGTATTCATTATTCAGGATTTCAGCTGTTTCCCCATAGTTCTCCGACATTACAAACATGATGCAATGATACAACATTTAAAACCAAAGTTGTGACTGTGAATAATCGATCAATGTTCCAAAAGGATTTCTTGGTTTCTTGATTGTTTCATTTATCAAATTAATTTGTCTCATTTTACATATATGTGGTCAGTTATTGAACCATAATATTGTTTGCCCTTAAACAAAATAGGTTATTCAGGATAACAACCAACATTGGGCATAATGTAACAGATGCAAGAGGCAGAATGACCTTTACATGTCA
>JBBMJM010000015.1:1072546-1083997 GCA_037832705.1 Centriscus cristatus | reverse complement strand
AGTGAATTGTGCCTAATAAGTGAGTTTGAAAAAAACAACAAATTCTAACGGGACAGGATTGGATTATAGGAACAGAAGTCAGGCTATGGATGAAGAAATGTTGATCCGAATTCACTTCCCACAACGTCCTTCCTGACCTGCCCTGAACCTTTAGCCTCTCCTCCATCTTTGCAAAGTCCTTACTCTTTCTCTCAACCTCCTGTCACATTTTCCTTTGCTTTCTCTTTATTTGTTCAGTTTGTCTTTGTGAATCGACAGAATTTTAACCACACCCTGGCTGAAATTCTGTGATGACAATGAAGATTTGTTTGAATTTGAAGAATGTTCTTTCATAGTTCTGTGGTCGTATTATCCCTTAGTAATCGACTGACAGATGATCAATAGTTTGTAAAGTGCTTCGAGTTTTGTTCACTGTAAGTAACGCTATTGCTACTCTATGATTCATTTGCATTTCCCATAGCACCTCATCAGTATTTTTACCTGGTGAATTACCTACCGATCATTAGAAACGTACATTTGAGCAATCATTGCCTGTGATGTTACAAACGTCCATTGGCAGTCGTCTCTCATGGCTCCACCTGTTTTTACACCCTATAACAGATGACTCCTGACGACAACATCCTGTTCAGCACCTTGGAGATGAAGAATGAAATGGGGGGTGCTGGGGATCTGTCTCGAGGCCTGGGAGCTCCCGGAGACCCCCGCAACACCATGCTGGCATATGATAGCTCAACACTGCAGTACCGCAGAGCAGCCATGGCACGGCAGAACTATGGCCACAGCGCCTTGGAGCGCCACGCCCAGAAGAAGTCGCGCCTACGGAGACGGGCCTCCCAGCTCAAGGTGAACATCCCAGACTTGTCTGACGTGAACTCTATCGATAAGTGGTCCAGGATGATCTTCCCCACCGTCTTCTCCTTCTTCAACGTGGTCTACTGGCTCTACTACGTCCATTAAATCCGGTGGTGTCTGGTGGCCGTCTTGCGGCAGGAATGCAAAGATGGGGGGAGGGGAGGGGTTTAGCTAGAGAGAGAAAGATCAAGAGAGAGAGGTGATCTGAGCGAGCGAATGGGAGATAAACAGTGCACCAACTTTTTTCTAGCTGGTTCATTTCAGAAAAACGTGAGGAGAATGCAAAGACTTTGGATGGACTGCAGCAGCACCCAACACTTCAGTCAGCAGTGACTCTTAGGATTTGGGAAACACCTTCAAGACTCTAAAAAGAAGAACGCGTTTTAAAAGGACAGAAATGGTGCCTGTTCCAGAATTTCAGTATATCACTAATATTTGTCATTCGTAGCTTACTCTCTGTGGATCAAATATTTATGCTTGTGTTTGCATATACTTTAAGGATTTGTTTTGTTTAGTATCTATTTACTTCGTAGCCGAGCTGTCTGCATCCAGGAAAGCTTTATAAATGATTTAAAAGGAGTCATCCTTGATAGTCTATTTTCCTATAATTACTGTATATCAAAAACATCCTTTAAAAGCATGCTTATGTTTGATTTCATTTGCATCGCAGCCATAATAATGATGAAGCGCAAAGAATTTTATTTTTCGTCTCATTAGTTGAGGAGATTGTGTCTAGCGAAAGCGTTTTGCAGCTTTGGCTGAGCGTGGCCCACATGGCCGGAAGGCGTGAGCCTCGGTGGACGACAACAGCTGGACATGGAGGAGGACATTTCCTCTGGACATTCCCATGGGGCTTTAATGGTGCCGACGTTGGACAGAAGAAGTCTCAGTCGCTGAAGGTGCCATATCATCTGCTAAAAGACCGGGACTGTTGGACTGCTTGGAAACATTTATGTTTTATTTTTACTTTTACAAGTGAATCAAGTCCATTTCACCATGTGTTTTTTTTGTTGTTTTTTTTGTTTAAAGAGAACATGTGACTCTTCTGTACTTTCTGCCATCGTGTGAAGAGCTTCAGAGGCAAAGAATGGCTTTAATGTGACATAAGCTGGTGTATGAACTTTGCTGGTAGATGAGCTGAGTTTAGGCTTTTTCATTGCAACCAGAGTTGCTGCATAAATATGGCAAATCCACAATCATCATTATCAGTAGATTTGAACGATAGACGTATGATATGCGTTCCATTGTGGTTAGCTTTATGTTCTGAAAACTGTAGATAAACATCAATCATGTTTAAAGAAAAAGATGATTCATTTTTATAAATCAGTACTCACAATATATGTAAATATTATGGATTTACTCTATTTAAATGGGTCTCTGTTGTTGTTTTGCAGTTGAATTACAAATCAAATGTTCCATTTAGTCAAGAAACAAAAGAGCAATTTAAATGAGGGAAAAACAAAACAAAACAGAAAAAAAAAACACTTCACAACTTTGCTGACCATGTACTTTTTGGACTTTCTCTCTTTCCTTTCTTTTTAAATGACTCTAAATAGCACCTACTTGCTGACACTGAAGCACTTCCAGACACCAGTGACTTTTGGGTCAATGTTTAGTTCTCCAGAACCAACTTAACAAGGACCCCACTATCCAGGCATTGAAGTCAGGCATATTTTGTACAAAGTTTATGTAAATTCCA
The DNA here is from genome assembly GCA_037832705.1 of Centriscus cristatus. NCBI lineage: Eukaryota > Metazoa > Chordata > Actinopteri > Syngnathiformes > Centriscidae > Centriscus > Centriscus cristatus. The sequence continues at coordinate 1,081,446 of JBBMJM010000015.1, read as the reverse complement.
GTTGTAATATTTCATAAGAAAATGTACATATCTTGTGTAATGATTGTCAGCAATTATGAAGATGTATCTAAATTCAATTAAAACTCAATTCAGTCTATCACTTCAGTAACAGAGTCTGTGGGTGACGATTTCATGTGTCCGGTGACTGTGAGGCTGCTCGGGTTCCCTGACTGCCAGCCGCATGGCTGATTGAATGTCTGAATGAGGGAGTGGACAACTAATCCTGACACTAGGAGTGAGTGGAGGAGCGTAAATGTGGGGGTGAATAGAGAGACGTGAGGGCTGCAGCTGGAGACTATTGGCTGCATAATGGATGGAGAAGCAGAGGCAGAGGAGTCGGAGTGAGCTCCGGGCTTAGATGTGCTCGGCTGGGGCAAAAACAGGGCTGAGCCTGACCCCTCAGGGGACATTAACGCAGAGAGCCATATATATGGAGGCACTCTGTGAACTGGGGCCTGCTGGCTGCACAGGCCAGAGCGCCTGCTCCAAAAAAAAAAATATATATATATATAAGAAAAGGAAAATACAGGGCAAGAGAGAGGAGCTATCATCCTTCCATTCCTCAACTTCCTGACCTGACCACTGTTACAGCTCTTAAATGGAGGCTACTGAATATTTAATGTGGCAAAATACTAAATATTTGATATATTAAAAGGGATTTTGTTTGAGCAGTAACTAATGTGTAGCTAATGTTTGAATTTGAACACAATGCGAGTGACTGGCACATCCATTGGATCCAGCGGAGCTTTCCCTGAGCTCATGGAGACAGAGTGCAGAGAAGCATGTCACGCAGACAAACTGTCCAATGAGCGTGTTACAGCTGGAGTGATTTTTAGAGGTAACGTGGATACAACCGCGCTCTGAATAGCATCGCATGTGGCCTGTGTACATGTGTGCGTACTCAATGCTTCTGGGAGTAAAATGTCGGCGCAAAACTACGTTAAAACGCAAAGTGGTGTAAAAACTGATGCAACTCGACATGTAACCTTGTTCCTAGTTCTTCCATGCATTGCTAAAAATCAGCTCTGCGATCCTGTTCCTCACTCCGAACAGATGTATTTTCTCACTACAGTAGACAGATGGTTTGTGCTACATTGCCCCCCCCCCTCCACTCTCACTCCTTTTCTCTCTCTTTATCCTCCTCTTCTTCTCTCTCTTTCCCTCTTCTCAGAAAAAAAGGGCATTAGTGTTGACATGTAAGAGAGAAGGGGAAATGCTTTTGACTTTGTAGTGTTTCCATGTCACTGGAGCAATTAGGGATGCACAGATCTCTTCTCGGTGGAATACGTATTTGTGTGTGTTTTGTTTTGTTGCCAACAGTGTGGGCTGTTAGCAACATGGACTCGCAGCTGCGTCGCTGTGTGGTCGGTGTGCCAGGCAAGTACAACTTGACTGGGACGGGTTAGTCTGGACGCTTTGACACAACCGTGTTACACATGTGCGATAGAAAAAATGTGCTGTCTGTTTTAACTGCTCATAGATATGTCATTAAAAGTTATGATGGATAATAAATCACCTGCAATCATTATGCCTTAACCTCATAAACTAAGAATAATGCCCATAATATGCAGTGATTTCCCTTCACCTGAACCAGGACTTCCAGTCTCGACTGACTATAATTGTCTTCTGCTTGCTCCTGTTAAGGGTCTCGGTCAATGGAGCCGATCCCAGAATAAATAAATAAAAGCAAAATAAATACCTGACCTGAGCAAATCTATCTCGTTTGAACAGGTTCAGCAGTCTGCTGTGGAAAAGACAACATATGTCAACATGAGGAAGTGGGAGGCATCCTACATACGTGCCATCTGTGCGAGAACCTGCTTTGTTGTAGTCGTTCATGCACAGTAGTCAGAATCCCACAAACGTGTACGTGATAAAAATCATACAGTTATTTACCTCAGCTGATTTCAATCAGCATGACTATTACATCACTCACTGTGTGACGGTCCATTAGTAAAGTATTGTAATAATTTCTGCCCTCCGTCCGACAGAGACTGACTGAGGCCGTGTATGTGTCAAGTGTAACTTGCCGTCTTCATTCACATGCTGCAGACTGTTCATGTATGTTTGCCCCAAGCACTCGGCGTGCTCTGTGTCTTGATGTCAGTTTAAATCTCCTTATGACCCACTGCATCAGTTCTAGTATTAGATTGTCTGCTTGTTTAAGGTGCTATGAGTCTCTTGCTTTCAAAGAAGATCATCTAGGTGGGCGCCGCGGCTCACAGGTTGAATCGTCACAATCGCGACACCACCTTCCACATGGGTGTCAGACAAGAAAACATGTAAATGGTGAAGTGATACCACAGAAATGAACACGGGGCCCTTGGAGCTAAACATGCTAAATAATCAGCTGCCTTACTGACACTGTTAGACCAACGACTCCAGGAATGCAAACACACCTGTCACAGCGAGGGCTGGACTCAGAGTGCAATGAGGTGAGCTGTCACTTGCTGTAACCGAGCATTAGGCCTCAGACATGCTGTGAAGGAGGGCTGGGGAGAGATGGGAAGGTAACACTGAAGAGGAAGAGGAATAGAAAGATTTCAGCCATGACGTGGACGAGCCCTTTGACCCTGGTCAGGGATGCCATGAGAGGTCACAGGGCGCGGGAGAAGGACCTCCGCAATTTGGTGTCCAATCTGCCTTACGAAGGACTGGAGAAGGGGAAGCAACCCAACCGCCACTTCCCCAGCAACGCTATCAAGACCACCAAGTACACCCTCCTCCTCTTTCTCCCCAAGAATCTGTTTGAGCAGTGTCACCGTTTGGCAAACATCTACTTTGTGGGCCTGGCAATTCTGAACTTCGTCCCTGCCGTGAACGCCTTCCAGCCTGAGGTAGCCCTGATCCCCATCTGTGTCATCCTGGCTCTGACTGCACTCAAAGATGCTTGGGAGGACTTTAGGAGGTACCAGTCGGACAGGAAGCTCAACAACACGCCGTGCTTCGTCTACAGCAGGTAGTTGATACAAAAGTGCATGTCCTTGGTGAATGAACGTGATCTGTTTGTCATTCATGTTGTCAGGCATGTCAACCGCGGCGTGAATGTGTGGATTTCTGCGTCACACTTTGTCTGTCGGCTCTTCTGTTGGCCCTGGGAATCTCTGACTTAGAAATCAAATTGGTGTGGGAGATTATTCCTCTTTTCAAGGGCCTCACATCTGTTTCTCTCATCACTGGATTGTGTGCACGTTGAAATTCTCATGCGTGTGTTGTGTCAGCAGAGACAGTAGGGTTATCTATGTGTGACTGATTGGTGTCAAAAATATCCTCCCAGTGATTGTTAAGTACAATGGGAGGAGGGGGAGGGGGTGTGCAGTTCCTCTGGATGTGATGGGAGATGGGTGGGTTTTTACACGACTCCCCCAGTGATGAATCACCACCACAGACTCACTTGGAGAGGCTTCGTTTTTTTAACCAGATGCCGCCTGCTTTCATATTTCCCACACCGCGTCAGGAATGCTGGGACGTGTGTGTCTTAGCTGGAAACATGAACCTGCATGGTGTGTTAATCTCCGTCCAGGTGGGCTGAAGTGTCAACGGCAGACATTTCAGCCACGTTGGAGCACAGATCGGTCTCTCGCGCCTGCTAGCAGACGCGCCTGTTAGTTGTCTCTACCACCATTAAACGAGCAGATACTGAACCACAGCGAGCACGCGCATGTGTCTCATGAGCTCATGCTGAGATTTTAAAGCTTCATTTTGGGCTTGTAAAGATTAGAGCAGGTTAAAGTCGGGGCAATCGATTCGCTGTGATTTCTTTTGAAGTTTACAAATGTCTCCAGAAGAAGTCCTAGAATAAATAGTCAGGAATCTCTCTCTTGCTCGCTCTGTTTCAGTTTCAAAACACACTGAGAAGGAGCACATTGACATCCGCCTCTCATCCTTGACGGGTCTTATCAGTGGTCCATCTCAACTATGTCGCTGCTTTGTCAGGCTCTCAACAGCCCCTTTTGTTTTTATGTTGTCAAACTGACGTACAGTTTATATGGAGCATTAAAACCAGTCCCCACACCTCACACACTGCTCCAGTCTTTGGCTTAATGACAAGTCCACCGTGTTCTTTGGCCAAATGTGACTCATATCTCTCAAATCAAAAGTGCCTTTTTATCTGTAAATGAGTCTCAATCTTCTGAGGCATTATCACAAAGACACACTGAGATTGTCTGGAATGGAGACACATTTATAAGGGATAACTGTGTTCAGTTAAGGACGGCTGGATTAATGGAATACATCGCGTAGAAATGACAATTTATATATTAACGTAATAGATGTGTAATGTAATACATGCAATTAAAGCACAACGAATTCAATATGTTACCAACCACACAAATTGAAAGTAGATGGTTTTCTCAGTGCATTGTAAATCCACAACAAGGTTTACTTATATTAAAAATAACTGCGGCAGTCATGATTTAATGAAATGTCATTAGTTTTCTCCTTTCTGCCTGCCTGGGATATCACTGACATCATGTGACACAAGAGCACTCAGAGCTATCACTGTGAAATAAACCTTCCCTGTACTGGAAAACATCTGCCAGAGATTAAACCCGTACCTTGAAAAACATCTTGGCAGGTCAAAATGTGTGCGACATAGTGAGAAGGACTTAAACAGTGGACTAAAAATAAATCGACTCCCCCTCAAGCCTGCGTTTGATGCAAGGTGTGGTGTCGAGTGGAAGCCACCCGATCAGGTCATACATGCAGGGCAGCATACCTGCAGTTATCTGTCACTGAGGGTTAGCCAGCACTTGACTTGCAGGTACGAATGCTAATCAGGCAGCACTCTGGGAAGTGTCACATCCTGAGGACAGGACCACCCTCAAAATCTCTTTCAGTGCTTTTGAAAGTGATTTTGGGTCAACTCCCTGTCAAACGCATCTGCTTCTCAAAAACAAACACTTTTTTCATGTTGTCGCATTTTATGGCTTGAGCTGTGAACTTCCATATATCTATTTATTTATCCCTCATCAACAAAGAGGAAACATTCTGATAATGCTACAATTGCTGTCAATGAAAGTGGCAACTATATAAAAGTAATGAATTTGCACTAAATACAATTCCAGGGGAGACAAGCGGTTTGTGGAGCGGCGTTGGAAGGATGTACACGTCGGAGATTTTGTGAAGGTTGTTTGCAATGAGATCGTCTGTGCAGACCTCTTGCTCCTCCACACCTCAGACCCAAACGGTGTGTGTCACATCGAGACGGCCAATCTGGATGGAGAGACCAACCTGAAACAGAGGCGCGTTGTGTCCGGTGTCTGTGTCTCAGTGAGTGTCTCAAGTAAAATCAGTTACTATTATTACTATAAGACTGTTGTTTTATTGTTACTGTTGCCTCACTTTTCTCCACCTCCAGCAACATGTTTAGACATCACCTGCTTGTGATACACATACCTTGAAGAGCACATTTTTGTCCAGTGTTGTGTTCACTAAGCATTTTAATCCTGACATCATTCAGGAAGTACAGGTTAAGCCACATTTAAAAAGTTTCCATTCACGACTCCTCTCGTTTGCCAGGATCCTGAATTTGAACCGGAAACTTTCAACAGCGTTGTGGTGTGCGAAAGGCCTAACAACAATCTAAATCATTTCAAGTGTTTTGTGTGAGTATCAAATACACAGATCACATGGATTCACCAAACAGTTTGAGCCTCCCCGAGCAGCTGAACAAAACTAATTCCAGCCCACTCACAGCACTTTTAGATTGCACCAGAGCCATTATTGGGGCTGTAATAGACAGTAATTGATTTGCTTGAAGCTCCAAGAGCTTGTTACCCTGAACTTTCTGGCAATGCCCTTAGAGCAGGATGGCGAAAGCATAAGCAGTAATGAATGTCTAACAAGATCTGACAATAAAAAGTTGGATTCTCACTTTCTTCTGCCACAGAGAGAAACCTGATAAAGTCAAGGTGGGCGCAGGAATTGAGAGCCTGCTGTTGCGAGGCTGCACAGTCAGAAACACAGACCACGCTGTCGGCTTTGTTGTCTATGCAGGTATTCTGCACTTTCTCTGGTTTGACCATAAGATGTAAAGGTTTTCCCACAGCTGCCTGGCTGTGAGAGACCCTGTTTGTTTAGCAGTTGAATTCCTTGGATTGGATCAATTTAAATACAAATTTTAGGTCACGTGCTAAAATTGACCTGATTCAAACCAGACTTTTTTTCTTGCAAAAGTTGCAAAACATGTGAAATCAAAAAGTCTTCACGATTCTTTTAATCATACTTTTACTGTTAACGTTACATTGTTATTGTATCATTATTAGTCATGAACTAAAACATCCTTATCTCCCCTGAGTCCTTGTGGTAGCCATGGACCTATTTCTGTCCCTTTTTTTGTGTACAATAACAATTTTTATTTAATAACCAATTGGTTTGCTGGTCAGTTTGTGTGCATGCTCTTCATAACTTCATCATCACGTTCCATCTTAAAGGCCATGAAACCAAGTCGATGCTCAACATCAACAGTCCGAGATGCAAGCGCAGCAAACTAGAGCGGAAACTGAACACCGACGTCATCTTTTGCGTCATTCTCCTGCTCGCCATGTGCCTCATCGGAGCAGTGGGTCAGTGATGAATTGCATAACTTAACCATGAAATCACTGCACAGATCAGTTCATGATTAAAGCATTTACACGTACCAGGAGACGGTGGAGGATGACGATGAAGGAGGCAATGAAGTTGAAAATAGTCTTCCTCCCTCTGCAACAGTCAATGTGATTAATCCGACTACCCTTCACTCATGCAGGTCACGTCTTATGGCTGCAAGCGCTGCCCGGCGCCCCCCCCTACCTGGTGCCCAGCGGCAACGGCCCCCCAGACAGTCCGAGTCTATCTGGCTTCTATATGTTCTTCACCATGATCATTCTGCTGCAGGTGGAAAAGTGTCTTCACGACTATTGCACGACTATTGTTCATTTCAAAGTAGTCTTCTTTTCCATCCTGTCTTTTTCCTCACGTCTGTTATCCCACTGACATTAAATTAATCTCAGCTTTCTCTAAACACTTTCACTTTGTCCTCAGCTGACTCCCATTCCTCTGTTTCCTCACAGATCCTGATTCCTATCTCCCTCTATGTGTCCATCGAGCTGGTGAAGATTGGCCAGATCTTCCTTATCACTAATGACATTGATCTGTATGATGACAAGACAGACAGTCGTATGCAGTGTAAAGCTCTGAACATTACAGAAGACCTCGGCCAGATTGAATACATATTCTCAGACAAGACCGGCACGCTCACCGAGAACAAGATGGTTTTCCGGCGTTGCTCCATCATGGGCACTGAGTACCCACACAAAGAGAATGGTAAACATTTAATGTAGACATTAATTTCAATTCTTGTATTACAAGAAATAAAATAATCAATGTCTGCAGCATCAATTGGTTTGCTATGGTTTACTTTTCCATCCCCATATATTAAAAAAAAAACAAAACAAAAAAACGGTGAAATGTTGCCAGATTGTTAAAGTCGTTTAATTTGGGTGTCGTGGACTGTCTGTTTTGCTTTTCGTGTGAGGCTGATTATGCTGAGTAATGGGTCAAGATGCATATTATGTAATGCTGGTGTGCAACCATGTAGATGTACACTGCCATTTATCTCACAGTACTCTGACACAGCAAATGTTAAATAACTAATAAATAGTCATTTTATCAGTAGATAGACTCACACTGACGCCACAGTTATCATCATTTATCAGTGTTTATTTGATTTTTGCGCTGACCTACTTGTAATGCCTTGTTTACATGGGTTTAATCTATTTCATCTGTGACATTGTTGACGAGTTCATTGTGTAGTTGAAAGGGAGATGAGGGCTTGTATCTCTGTGAGTGAGATTCAGAATCACCTGGAATGTATTTAACACAGCATCTACGATACGTGTGTGTGTGTGTTTATGCAGCTATCCGCTTAGCTGTCATTGGAGAGCCAGATTCAGACGAGGAGGTCATCTTTGACCAGCAGCCACAACCCCCACAGACTGGATGGTCCCTGGACGCTGAAGACACCAGCCCACAGGACACTCAGTGTCATCATAGCAGACATGAGAGCAGGTCTGCAGGACATTGCCAGAGCAACGTGGCCTTCAGCAGTCCACTGGTAAGATGGCCACTCAGTCAAGAATGCAGATATTTACGACTGAGTTCACAAACATGCCAGGGGGGGCTTTGATGGACTCGTGGATTGACTTACTTCCGTAATCGGACGCAGCCAACAGAAGCAGGAAAATGCAGGGCCCTCTGGTTTTCACGCATTAGATGCAGAAAAATGGGCCACCAAACAGATCCAAAATTAATTCTGAATTAATAAGAAAACCTAAGTATCACATGCAAATTGAAGTTGAGATGTTCGACCAACCTGACCTGATCTCTGTACATCAGTTTTCTCACTGCGAGCTGCTTTACATCGATTCTTACCTGGCCTTGTTGATTGACCGAACAGTAGACTGGTTCAACCTCTGAAGATCTCTCAACCTGCCCTGGCTAAACTCAATGATGTTGTAAACATGTTCTCCTTGGCTGTTCGTTAAAGCTTTCAACAGCTTCAACAGCACACACATCCCCTGCCAACCTCATCTGTATTGACACTTTACATAACTGCTTCAACGGAAAGTTTCAGTTACAAGGTAGAAAAGCAGCAAAATAATTCACAGTAGCAATACATGAAAGACCAACTTATATGGAGAGAAAGACATGCATTGGTTGGGTGGAAGACATCATATGAGCAAAGTCATTCAGCTTTATTGATCTTTGTTGTAGCAATTTGTTGAGGGATATTCCTGAAAATCGCATATGAAGGCAGATCCCCGAAGATACTTGACATGTAAATACTTCTTCTTCTTCTTCTTCTTCTTCTTCTTCTTCTTCTTCTTCTTCTTCTTCTTCTTCTTCTTCTTCTTCTTCTT
>JBBMJM010000015.1:1017324-1027491 GCA_037832705.1 Centriscus cristatus | reverse complement strand
TCTCTCTCTCTCTCTCTCTCTCTCTCTCTCTCTCTCTCTCTCTCTCTCTCTCTCACACACACACACACACACACACTTAATCCAAACAGTCTGCCTGAGCACAAACAGCACAGCACACACTCCAGAGGACCGTTTAATCTTCCTCAGATTCAATATGTCTTTCGGAATGAGACCCAGGAAGTTCAGGCTAGAAACACAGCAGAAAACAATGTCGTTGAAAAATGCTTTTCCTGTGTTGCACTATCCATTGTAGATGTTTTTTCCTGCAGCCTCTGAAGACCTTTTATAAGCGATTTCTCTCTTCTTACTGTCTTCAATGAAACACCTAGCCAGCTTGTAATTGTGTAATAGCTGATTTTACTAATTTATTTGTCTGACTCAACTCATTTACAAGGAATTCATTAGGAAGATGATTGTTTATTTATCACATAATGCACCTGTCTGATTGGGATTATGCACTGCTACAGACGGGTACTGAATATATTTTTGCAGCAGTTGGTGCTGCGTTCAGGATTTAATTGTAATGTTCAAACTAAAATTTAAACACAGCTAACAGGACCGGTGGACACCTCTGGGTAATGAGAGTAATGCTGGTGAACTAACAGGTCAATAGAACATACAGTATGTTTAATGCATCAGCGTTGTTACTGCCATCTACTCACTCGTACAGTGAGAAGATTGCAGTTCCTATCCCCTGAATAATTACTGTAATAGTTATTCATTATATACACTGTGCACATTTTAAACACTATGACATTTGGTGCCACGGCTGTGGCCCTACATGTTGCAATTATTATCCCCAGTCCAAACATACTTTCATTATGAAGAGGGGATGGGATGTATAAGCGCAACATCCAAGTCTAAAGTGTTTTCACACCTGACTTCTTTAGTTGTTACCTCAAACTCCAATGGTTTGATTAGGGTTTGTTCAGTGTTATTCCTTCAGGCAGGTGTGAACAAAGTGTTTGCACTTGCAGACCAAAATAACCAGAGCACGACTTTGTTTAGGTGGTGTTGACCATTATACATTTTCAGCTAGAAAAGCATGCTCCTTTCTTCAGACCCACAAAGATACTGACAAATGGCTAGGATGAGACCTTCACTAAACCAAATCAAAGTAGCTTCTCATTATTTGATTTGGAATCCAACCATAATAACCTTCTCCCCAGTACTCAGGTTATGTATGCAGTTGCACTGGAGAACCCTGGATGAGTCACCAACTCATCACAGTACTACTTACTACACTATTTACTGCCGATAAACCATAGCATGCATTGGGAGGTGGGAGGAAGCCAAAGAACCTAGAGAAACTCACTCAGACATTGGGCAAACTCCACACAGAAAGATCCCAGCCCAGGAATTGACTCAGAGACCTTCTCCCACTGAGGCAAATGTGCTAACCAGTCCTTCATCATGTTGTCCTTGATCCTTATATCGATAGTTTAAATGCCAAGGGATCATTCTGATTATCTGCCCGTATTCATGCTGATAAATTCATGTTGGTATTGATAAAATACATAATCCTTGACTGGGATGATTGATAAACTATGAGATATAATGGTTCACTCACCCAGTCTTGGCAAAGTTGGTCCAGTAGGTCATAACCACAGCACTGAGCATGACATCATTCTTTGAGAAGTTACAGGGGAAAAGGTCCGTGGGACCAATCATGGGAATCCCAAAAACATAGGGCACCTCGTCCCCGTGAGCGGCGTCTGACCAGGCTGGCTTCATCAAACTCTGGCAGTGGTGGTAAAAGGCATAAAAGTAGGTGGGTGAGCCATAGCGTGCATGAAGATCTGCTGTCACTACTGAGGGCTCCACCCACTGGTGGTCGGTGAACAGGGCCACCAGTGTCTTGCGTCTGGTCTCAGGATTTTCCTTGTCTGCCCAGTCGGTGTACATGAACTTGATGGTCTCTCTCAGCGTGTCTTTGCCTTCTGGGTACCCATACAGACTGTCCACAAAGTCGGACACAGAGAAATCAAAGTCGTTTCCAGAGACGCCATCTTCGGAATCCACCACGTTCTCCACAAATCGGAGCCCCTCGCCTTGGTTGACCCCCAGCATGATATCGTAATTGAGGAACTCGCCCTGCTCCATCAGGATCTCAGGATCATCTGGGATGACATCACCATCGATAACGGGTCCAAAGGCCACATGGTATCGGGCGGGTTGTATATCCTGCTCCACCAGCTCTCTGGAGCTCTTCTTCCTCAGACAATCCACCATATCCAACGTGTCCAGGACATTACAGCCCACCTTCTCTGCCAGGAGACGTGTGTACTTCACTGGTTGGTAGTTCACTGCCCAGCTGGAAAGCGCTGACCCGCTCTGAATTATGGCTCTGTGGAACAGACCTGGAGAGAGGCAGAAACAGGATCAATGTTCTCTGTGTCAATTCACGCATGTGCTCTACAACAACAGAGGTGTTTGTTGCTGCCATGTTTAAAAGGAGGCTGTCAGCTACATGATTGATAAAAATACCAAAGGCCAAACAGAACAAGTCAAAGGACAATAATCATGGGTGTGATAATGAAGGCACAGACAGCCTGGTCTTACAGACGGCTCACTGACAGGTCGGGGAAAAGGCTCTCTGTCTATCATCTTCTTTTTCTGCCGTCCATCCCTACTCCTGAGCTCATTAATATTATCTGTATGTTTACTGGGAGCAGATGATGCCAATATGGTTCTGCAGGATTTGTAGGGGGAACACAAACTGGAAAACCAACCACTGTACAAAACATCATATACTGTTATGACCTTCAGACATGAGTCAAATGTAATTATTCTTGTCCTTGTCTGGTCTTAGTGCACTGTTAAAGGCAGCTGATATAGTCTGGGTGCATCAGAATGAATAATAATGTGTAATGTGAATCATTTGCGTAATTTCACTAGAAAAACTAGAAAATCCCTGCACCCTCTGCATGCTGCCCGTTGCCGTTTCGTTGACCCAAACTCTCAGAGCTGTAGCACCATTAGCCGTTTTTACAAATGGCTACTGCTGACGGCTACAAAATGCAAAACCACCAGAGAAAACCAATACACAACCCATAAACAACCATTTCATAACCTTTAAACAACCAATATACCACAGGGTGAGAAAACATCCACAGTGGGCATGGCGCTGATACCCGAATGTGTAGATGTATAGTTTGTGGGCGTAGGTGAATGTGTGTTTGAGCTACAGACTAACAGGCCACCAGGTGTCACAGCCATTTTCTGCCCTTTCTGCCTGCTCGGCTGTGACACAGGTGTCAGAGGAATCAGACCTATCCGACGGTATATAGTTTATCTATATGTGTAATATTTAAAGAAAACCTTAAGTTTTGGTCAGTTCATGTTTTTTGAAGGAATGGACTGTGTAGTGTAAAGAGCGTGGATGTGGAGCTTTGAAACTTACATGTGTGAATGGGGACACACAACACTACAAAATAGTACAATTTTAAGTCAATAAAGCATACACAGAGGACACAGGACCAAGTTGTTTGGACATGGAATTGCTGTTTTTCAGCCCAGTTTAGAGGGGCAGTCGGCGCTTTCAGCACATTGCCCCCCCCAAAAAAACAACAACAACAAAAAACGGAGAGCACTGAGCTTTCACACGGTTGGATTCAGCACAAAATATCTAAAAATGAGTGTATTTTTATGTACCTGGAGCAAGAAAATGGCCCACAGTATGACAAAGTTTAGTTACGTGTTTTTTGCTTTTCAGACATATTTTTCTGCTCATTGGCACTTCTTGCCTTTCTTAGAATGTCTGAAAAGACGGAACAAGATATCGGCTTGAGAGTCACACGGTTGAATTGGAAACGAAAATCTCGACAAAAGTAGTGTATTTTAATATATCTGGAGCGAAAATGGAGCCCACAGCACAAAGGTATTTGGCAAAAATTATTTTTATTTCTGAGGCTTTCTGTCCACTGTAGCTTTTCCCCTGGAATGCTATTCATTTCCTATGGTACAATTTGACCTTTCTCGATCGCAGGCCCTAGGCCAAAGGTTGACAAAGCACACACCGTTTGAACGGGGGCGACACCCCGAATGGGTCCATGTATTTTTATTTGGGTTGAGCGTGATGTGAGTGAGATATGAGCTCTGTTAGTTTGCCCCCAGTCATTGTCTATAGAAAAACATCGTACACAAAAGCGTAAACATTTTGTAAACTGGTTTTGCGTTAACGTGACGAAGTTGGCTCTGCCCTCAGCAGACCCACCATTATTGGAATAATATTAAACATGTCAGATATATAGTTGGCTCTGCTTCGCAACCTTGGTTTCACCAAGGTTGGCTCTTGCTGACAGACCCACAAACCAGTTTATACTAACAGAAAACACTGTGTCCCGCCATACTCGGAGTCTTTGGGGTTTGCCCGTGTTACAGGCTGGATATTCAAGGTAAAAGGGTGTCTCCTGCTGTGACAATGAAAAACAGCTGTGAAAAACAGAAATCAGAACGCACTAAAAACCCTTAAACATAATCATCAATAGTTTTGCAGAAGGTTCTACCTAACCGTGACCGTAAACATCAATCACAAGTAGGTCCTGGATAGGAATTCCTGAAACACACACTGCTGAATGGGTTTTGCCTTATGTAGCCTGATGGTAAAGGTTTCTTACCTGAAAGATTCTTACATTCCACAAGGGTTTGTGGGTGGCTTACTATAAATAAACTAGACTAGACTACTCATACACATGCAAAGGAGAGCAGGCTGACAGAGCAGTTCGTCATGTACAGGAACAAACATACACACTGTCTACTTATGTAAATTTAAATGAGTTTGGTGTGTTGGTTGGTGTTGACGAGGGTATGGAGAAACCCAAAGCAAATACATCTCCAGTCTTGCAGTGCAGACTGAGGTAAATCTAAAATGCCTTTTCACCACACAGGAAAAAGCTGAAACTACCAACACCATTGTACCATGTTTTTAGTGGTGTGTGTGTGTGTGATTACCAATATATATAAAATGGCACCCATTTTATACATGGCCACTGGCGATGACGTGTTGTATTTAAGGTCATGTTTGTGTTTCTGCATCACTTGTCTCAAACATGGAAGACCATCCGCTCTCTGTGGCTTTGCCCTGACGTTGCCCTTCAAGCTGTCCTGTGGTTGTGTGTCTCTACAGGACAGCGGCCTCTGCTGAGTCCCGGAGTGGAAGCAGATGTCGTGGGTTTCACCCACTTGAAAGCATTAGAGGGACAGGCATAAGATGAAATATGGCTGCTTTGAGGCAGAGGTAGGGGCAGGGGCTTATCTCACAATCCCTCCCTCTTCCCTCCTCTGATCTCATGCTCCTCCTCTGACTCTTTAGTGGTATTGCCCCTCCTCACATCTCCACTCAGATTGTGCTGTGCAAACAGAGCCAGTTATGGCAAGAGTCTGTCCTGAATGTCAATGCTGCCAGCCATCCCACAGTCACTTTTTAAATGTCTTTGGGATGAACTTGTTGGCGGCACCGCAGATCCTGCGACTGCCAAGGCGTTTTGACAGACATATGTATATCAATTCCATTTACCGTAATCGAGGAGATCGATTTGAACGAACCAAGACTTGGTCTGTATCTGTTTGTACTCATAACCATAGATGGTCAGCTGCTGTGGTGGATGGAGGTTCGGATTAATCTTCAACTCTGGTGAAAGGGAGGGAGAGCAGGCTTTAGCATTGTCACACACAAGAACTATTAGCAAACTAATAAATATGCATTAGATCTGTGTGTGACAAGCCCCAGTGTGTTAGGAAGCTCGCTGGAGAAGGTCAGAAAGACTGGAGAAAGGAACACAGGCTGTCACCCACTGAGAGAATCCACTAATTATCATCACCGGGAGGCGTATGTGTGTATTTATCAATGCGCAAGTGTGCCTGAAAGCTTTCACGTTGACGTTGATTGATAAGACACGGAGATGATGAATTGGCTGACAGACGACAGCCATCATCATGACGGGGGTTAACATTTTGTGACATTGTTTTGTCTCCAGTATCTACACTGACAACTACATCGTGAACAACCCTTTACTCAACGTCCGGAGCGATTTAACAAAAAAGAGCATTGGTGACATGTGTGTCACATTCATATCTGAAATGGGTTCCTTTGTAAAAGCAACAGATAGCACAGTCATTATCTGCCTGTGTTTGACATGCACAAACCCAACACCCAAACTGCTAGCAGATCCATCAAACCATAGCGTTGCTGGCAGATTGAGGTCACATTGAATTATGACTAGAGCTCCGAGGTAATCACTCATTGGGCCCCTGCTAAAATGCTGTCGCGTCTCTCTGCAGCCACCTCGATGCTACTGCTTGCTGACCTCGACCGTGTTGCCCCCTCTCCAGATACCCGTTAAATGGGCATGTGGCCCAGCTTGGTGAAGTGACTTGTGGAGGTAATTCACGGCTGATAGGGGGGTAGGAATCCTGACCTTGGGGATATAATGACCACTGGATAGGCTAGAGGGTCAAAATCCACTCCAAAACACCAAATGGCTTTAGACACAATTTTAGGTCACGTTACAACAATTAAATGCTAATTTCAACGAGCAAATGTTGCATCACTGAGAGTGTGACATGACATGGCAGCGCTGTTATTGACACAGGGACATGTGTGAGTACTGAGTCTGTGATTACAGACAAGGATGTTCTATTGGCGATAATGCCAGTAAGCACTATAAATGTCTCTACTTTACAGTAACAGCTGGCGAATATTGCTGAAGCATCAGTGGCAACTTTTATCAGATTGGCCTTGAGATATGTATGCACCCTGCCAAACCATGTACATCCTTGGAAATGTTGCCCGAAAGACAGAAAAACAAAACAAAACAAACCCTTGTGATGTTCATGTTCATTTCAGATGACCTTGGAGGTTTGGATTGGCCAAGTCTAATTTTATAGGTCAGTGGTTCATTTTCATAACATCATTGTACATTATTCTAAAAGCTAATGGGGGTGAAAATATGTTAAGCAGCATAATCTTATCAAAATTCCTCTCATACACATAAAAGCCATCACAAGAGAGGAATAACGTGACCACAGGGACAAGACTTTCTCTCTCCCGCAACCGCCGCTACTTGGCTTTTTCTCGTCTTTAATCTTTCCCCAGTTCTGCTTTTCTGTCTCTCTCCATCACACTCTGTCTCCTTTTCTGAGGACCCATGCTGAGTCCCTCCCCTCTGATTATTAGGCATAAGTCTGTATTGAACGGAGCCTGAATCCTCTGAGCCACCTTACCTCAACCATCTCTTCACTGTAAGCAAATCACCACAGACCTGTGGACTGAGCCCCCTTTCCAAAAAAAAAAAAAAAAAAAAGATCTTACTATCGTCAAACTAGGCTAACACTCAGTTGGATGCTGCGTTTTTTTCCCTTTCACTCCAGCCCTCATTTCATTGCTCTTTCATTCTTTCTTGAATCTCATCTCAGACCACGAAACCACAGTGATTTTCCAAATGAGGCATATTCCACATGAAAAAAATGAAAGCCTGTTGGGAGTTATCAAATGTACCTAATTGTATGTCTCTGGTCACTTGTATTGTCAAAACATCTGATTAAAACTGCTGTCGCCATGGCTACAGTCTGCAGTAGCACAGGCTGCATGTACTTCACAATAAGTGCCTGGAGTTGAGTCATGTATTTGCCCATGGCTAATTTTGCATTGGTCTGGCAGCCCTGAAACACTATCTACATTGTTTTTCTGCTCCATTAAATTTGTGTCTAACATCAAGATCTTCAACTTTACAAACAGATGGACTCTTCCAAACTATTTGTCTGAAGTATTTTCGACTCGGTATCACATCCAGTGTTTGAATCATCTCCCTGAACTCTACTCATCTGTACCATACCACTTTTCCTGTCGTAGTTCCCATAGCAAACGCGTCTTGAAGTGACATCGGACTCGACTTTTCTCTTGCAGTGGTAACATTACCTGCAGACATGGAGGACGCCCACATAGTTTCATTCATTCTTGATATTCCAAGACATGTTTGCGGCTACAACTTTAGCTCTACGTTTACGTTTGTTTGTTCAACGTCATTTTTTTATGCCGAAGAACTTCCGACCAACAGACAAGGCTCCTATTTTCGGTACAAGTTCTTCTGTGTCATGTTCAACTCGCTCTGGAACTTCAGTTTGGAAACTTTCCTTGTTTTTATCCATGTTCATTGTTCAACGCTCCGTTGTTCACTCGACACTCATCCTTCGTAGAGTGTCACTGTAAATCAGTCCCCTGTCAAACAATGCCCCGCGGCGGAACGTTGTGTACGCTGTACACCGGTATTGCGGTATATGAAAAACTCATATCATACGAAAAATAAATACCGGTATTCAGTATGAACCGGTCTACCACCCAGCACTGCAAAAGTCCAACTTTATTATCAAATACAAATACACATATATGGGGAAAAAATATCAAATTGCTCTGTGTTCAGGGGCCGGACCAAATGCGGAAGCGGGGCGTATCGTGGGCTGTAGTTTGGGGACCCCTGCCCCAGAGGTTTGATATAGTGACAATTACATATATTCCCTATTCCCAGATTACAGAATAACAATATCATCCAAGTGTGTGATTTGTCGTATTTACCCCATTAAGACAACAAATTAAACATGAGCAATGATACATTTTTGATTTATGGCATTTTTTTTATTGGATTCCTGTTACCTGGCTTCATGAGTTTCCTCTGAACCAGATTTACTCCTGACTGGTTTCACAAGTGATGATTCAGCCAAAGAAAATGTCATTTTGTCAAAAAGTGAAGTTTTTTTTTTTCACAGATCAAAATACAAAATGACAAAAACAAAACAACAACAAAAAAAAAACTCAACTTCAGTGACATCCCAGGAGTCATAGCAAAAATATTTTAGTTGAGTGGTTGCATGGCTGTGTAGAGGCAAACTTTTGTTTTTTAATCTATCAGTGAGACAAGCTTCATGCCAGCCCTATATAATATTGTTTGAAGCTGTTGGTCTTTGGCTCAAGTTTCTGTAGAGATTTGCCTGTGTGCCTGCAGGCTGCATCCTGGGCCAGATAAAGAGTTTGATCCATGAAGGTGGATGGAAGGAAAAGAAGGGAAATAGATGCAGATAGATGGGTAGGTTGTGTTTGTGTGGGGTGCACAAACATGAATAGGAGGTGAGAGAAAACAAGCGAGTGAGAGTGGAACAGTGGAGGAGGCAAGGGGAAAAGAGGAGGGGATAAAAATGACCCCAGTGACAGGTTGCACCCAGCGTGTAGGATCGATGTGCATCAGAGCCTGGTGAGTGTGGTATCTCCTACAAATCACCACGTGACATCCACTGGTCAATACCACACACTCCAGGCCTCATCATCACAGACATGCTGGCATCCCTCTGTCTGCATGCACAACACACAGGGCCACTGCTCCTCCTTGACCTCATCAATCTGGCTGCTAATTAGGGGAACGAACACCTGCTTGAAAAAAGACACAGCATTCATTCTTGGAGTGTGTTTATTTATTTATTTGTTGCCCACGATTGGCTTAACTGAGTTTTACTACAGTTTAGATTAATGTGTATTATCATTTCAGTAAAGGAGATTAAACTGTAATCTCTCTCCTTGCTCTGATTGTCCAAAACTTTTTGACACATTTGTTGAACAAATTGGATGTGGCATTTCCCAGCAGGGTAATGCTGCCACTCAATGAGGAAAATGCTTATGTGTCACAGTGCCCAGAGATACAAACATTCTTCCAGGCACTTACATAGCACAGAATTCAAAGCACTTTAAGATTAGGGCGGCTTTTAAGGTCTTTTTTGTAGTTGTTAGAAATGCTTGCTTGAGGGATGGAACAATCACAGGGTGTACGAAGGCTCTCCTTTCTCTAGCCGGCATCTTGTGGCAGAAAACTGAGTCTTATATTCTCGGAAGGTTCTACAAAAGCAAGACAATGTATGCAGAACTCAGACTGTGAAAACCTTTCAAAGGAAGTCAATCACAAAGACGGAAATTTTATTATATTGATCTTCCACATGAACTTTTGCATTTTCTTTGCTGCACTTTTCAAACAGCCATTTCCTGTGTTTTTGTCAAGTTGTGTGTTTGTGTGCATGTATTTGCATGTCAACTCATGTATGCACACAATATTACACACACACACACACACACACACACACACACACACACACACACACACACACACACACACACACACACACACA
>JBBMJM010000015.1:1003161-1017224 GCA_037832705.1 Centriscus cristatus | reverse complement strand
CACAAAGTTATACCATATATAAAAGAAATCAAAACAAATAAGTTGTGCTCCTTCCCTGACAGACAAACCAAAGTACATAAATAAGCACCAACAGTTGCTTAAAACTAGCTGGTTTAACATGAGCCTCACACAAGTAAGTAGTTTTCAGGGCTTCGAAAAAGACAAGTGAAAGTCAAATCCATTCACTATCTGCTGTGCGAGTGCTGCAAGGCAACTTAAACCACAAAAAGAAACTATAATTTCAAGAGGGATATATTTTAAGCAACAATCAAGTTCTACAAGTTTAGATGTAAAAAATATTTTCTAATCTTCACGTTTTTCCTCATTGACTGCAGATGTGACGTGAATCAAGGTGCACACATCATCAATAACTGGATTACTGATTAATTTTTCTTTTTAAGCTCTAAATTGTAATTTTCATTCATCAATTTGACACTAATTTTTGGCAAATTAAACGTTTAACTTCCTATATGTTTTCCTATGGTGCCTTCTGATTACCGGAAATGTAGCTGAATAGTATGCTGGCTTATACATATTTGAACAGATGCGATTTAGCATTGTTGGTTGTCGAGCATAATTGAGAGATATTCAGAGGAGATTTTTGTGTCAAGCATTTCCACTCATAAGCCGACTCTTCCTCCAGCTCTGACTTTAGCGTAAAAGTTAGGGGCCGTTGACACAATAAGAGCTGCTGCTCTGTTATTTTCATCCAACCATGTCTCAGTTTGAAGGATAATGTCAAGTTTATGATCTGTAGTCATTAATCAGAAGGGATTTGCCTGCCAGGAATGTTGTATTCAATAGAGCCAAATGCATTGTGTCAGGGACAGGCTCTGGGATTATTGTCTGTTGTGAGGAATAACAATTAGGTTTAGTTGTGCAAACTGCATTGGATACACCCTGTTACTTCTCGTCGTAGAGGGAAAGGCAGAGAGGGAACACGTGGACACAGATGGGAATGGTTAGCCCACGTATTACTGGGATGGTGCACAAAGATGATTGAACGATTTGCAGAGGGTGAATTTTCATGGATGACTGGGCTCCTCGTGTGCAGACTGGTTCTGAGGCCTCCAGAGACGTTAGCAGTGGTACGACTGGAAGTGTTTTGGTTACCTGTTAGCAGAGCACTGAGGTGGGTGACAGATTTCGTTCTGTTGCTGCAAGTACTTTTCCTCCCAATCAGTCTGGATGATTGCCATCACCTCCAAGTGGAGTATGTGTTCCCAGAAGAGGTTGAACATATAAAAGTAGGACACGTGGTGGATGGTGCGGGTGCACATGCGTGTGAAGAGACATCAAGCACCTATAAAACCCATGGTCACAGGACAGGTTTTCTTTTTATCAAACCATCATTGGTTTGTCATCTTTGTCATCTTTCGCTTGTCTTCTCCTTGCTCCTTCTAAGTAGACCCTCCAGAAAAACGCGAGCAAAAATCCTTGATTATGTGGGCCAAAATCA
This sequence comes from Centriscus cristatus, assembly GCA_037832705.1. NCBI lineage: Eukaryota > Metazoa > Chordata > Actinopteri > Syngnathiformes > Centriscidae > Centriscus > Centriscus cristatus. The sequence continues at coordinate 1,015,765 of JBBMJM010000015.1, read as the reverse complement.
TTGATTATGCAATGCAATATGCAGGGATTTTGATGATTTTATGCGGTGAAATTGTGGTGAAATTGTGGAAAGTTGTAAAATACAGTTAACCCTTGCTATATCGTGCTTCACCTTTCACGGTTTCACTGTTTCATGGATTAGGATTTTTTTTAGTGCAGTTTTTTTTTTTAAAGTGCATTGTGTTCTGCATCCTGATTGGCTAAGAGACTGACGTGCTGGAAAAAACTGTGACTCGACGAGATCCATCACTCCACAGTAGATACAGCTGTGAATGTAGCTAAACAGCTCAGAGGAGACGGCTTTAATGACATGACTCCTGATGACATTGATGCCCTGATTGATGCGGACATACATCCGCTGACTGATGAAGATCTGACAGAGATGACAAAGTCACCAAGCGAGGATGAGGGAGAAGGGAAGAAGAGGAGAGACATGTTGATCAAGATGAGGAGGATGGACTAACACTTGATCGCTTGGCAACTATGCAAGAATGTCCTCGGAACTTCAGCACGCGGCGCAAGAATAGGACCCTTTGATGAGTCGTTCATTACACTTCTCGAATATAAGCGAAGGTGGCATGTCTGTTTATAAAAATCTTCTGATCCAGAAGAAAAAAAGAGTGCCTGCAATTACTGATAACTATGTTCTTCTCTCGGAAAAAGACACCTGCACCACAGCCTTCAGCAGAAAAAGAGGCTGCAGCGGAGCAGAATGAAGAAGAGGCAAAGTTAGAGGAATGGTGAAATACGCGAGTCACAATGTGTTTAACTTCATACTGACTATTAAAAATATGATTTTTGTAGTATTTACAAAAACTATCAAAGTTATTTGTTGAAAAACTTTTTTTTAAAATGCCTGGGGCTGAAAAAAGGTTTTGTTTTTTTTGGTTTTATTGTATAGTTCAGCATCAGCTAGCCAGCTGTGTATTGCATAATAGTAACTGTAAAATAAAAAGTGACTACTTCACGGATCACGGGTTATTTTTTAAATGTAACCCCTGTGATAAACGAGGGTTCACTTTATGCAAAAAGTTGCGAAATATGCGAAAAGTTGTGGAATTTGCAAAAAGATGAGGAATATGCAGACAAGTAGCGAAATAAGCACCAAATACAATAAAGGTGATTATTCTCCCTGTTCAAACTGTGCTACTACTGAATAAAAAAATATATATATTTAATTGACTTCCTGTAATTAATAAGCATGCTGAAAGCAAGCTACATCACAGAAAGTTGTGATAATGTTTTAATAATTTTTTATTGTCTCATGAAGACACTTCTTGCAGGAAAACCTGTTGCTCTGATATTTCATATCACAGCAACTATACCACGTTGTTGTTGTTACTTTGTTTACGTGGGACTGTGAATGCATGTGTTGATGACGTTATGCACCGCAGCACCGTTTCATTTTTTTTTTTTTCCAACTTTTTGTGAAAAATATGCGGGGAATGTGAAATCAAGCGCGCATTGCACAATCAAGCGACATACTCAGAGTACTCAGAGAGAATCAGGTCTGTGTGCGAATGCCAACCACTGCCTACCGTGCCAGCATAATTACATTGTTATGAAATTCCACTTCAGATCAAATTCTAGTAGATTATATTGTCACCTGTTTTACAACATTTCACTTTCTGGCTGGTTATTAAAAAGGTCTTTGTCAGTGACTGTGTCCTCAGAGGATGCTTGTCTGTGGTGTGTTTGATCGTATCAGTGTACATCTCAATGTAATTATTAAATCGCTCTGAAGTCACTCCAACTGAAGCCTGAATTGTCATCCAATCAGCTGAGGGAAATTGTCATATAATACATCAATACCTATGTCTTCGAAGACACATCATTTCCGGATTGCATGAATCAGGCAGTAAGTAGTTCATTATAAAGATCAGCTCATAATGAAGTTAATATTTAAGATCTAATTTGATGAAAATGTCCTGCTGCGTCGTTTGATTTTTTTAATCTTACAGATCCACCTTTTTTCTCCACATCACATAATGCTTTTCCTTCTCTTGATCTCATTTTCTGGTATACTTTACAAAAATGGATTTAAAAACGTGTTAGCCTTTTCTGAGAACTGAGTATCTGTCAGCCTCTTAGTACTCGTGACTCAAGGGGTTTTAGTGTTTGCTTCGTGGTGTCTTTAAGACCCACAGCACGCTTTGCACTGGTGTCATAAAAACCAGAGCATTTAACATGCACATTTATGGTCCTCAATAACCCAGAAGTCTTAATAAAAATGAAAGCTGACATTGGCATGATCCTCCACACTAGCTGTCTTTAATGTCCAAGATGTTCCATTAAAACTGGAGCACTTCCTCACATGCGGAGCTTTTATCCTGATTGCTTACAGGAAGAGATTGGGGGGGGGGGGCGACGACCTTCAGCGCCTCTACAACTAGCCCTTCCCACTCGTGCACTTTGTAAACAGACAACTGTGTGTGCACACGTTCCAACTCGTGTATGTAAACGTATGCTAATGCATGCACATATTCACATTATGTGATAGACAGAACCTTCCTGTGTGCTCTGTAGGAAGAAATCCAAACACTATTATTCTCATATGTTATGCATTGAGAAACACTGTATATGAACAAATAAATATATCAGCGTCTGTGACTACTTGTTATTCTGCTCACGTGCATGAAGCCATCTCCTTTTTATATCGTTATTATCAGGAAATAGGAGTAAACGCTAAATCTGCACCCTCAGTTAGTGCGTGTGCGATGCCAGATAGATAATACTTGGACTGGCTACCAGTCTTGCTTCTGAACTTATGCAGACTTTTTTCTGTTTGAAGCCAGAGAAGAGGGAGATGGGGACAGAGAGTTCCCTGTGTGAAAACACAACTGTTGAGCTACATCTAATAAGCTGGTCAACAACACTCTCCTGTTGAGAGAGACAATGCTTTTAATGACCATTGCGCTTCCACGTCTCAGATGTGCAGCTAGATGGCTGGCCACATTGCAGACAAGGCAGCCATCTCTTTAATGGCAAGGCACCACCCATGCTGCAGACTTTGGAACAGACATGCACACAAAGAAAAAAGGGAAAGGGACACAAGAAAGGAAGTGTGTGTCCTTTCCCTTATTGTGTGTGACAGCATGGAGAGAGATCGCTGCATCGAAAACAAGATTTGGTGGAGGAAGCAAGGAAGAGAGTGGGGACTAAAAAATCCAGTCCTCACAAGACGACGCCCCAGCTGGCCCAGGCCAGAGGGGGGAGGTTTATGATGGATGTGCCCTTTGACTGGGACCCTCCGCACGCCCACATGGAGACGCCACCAAGGCCAGGCCAGAGGAGCAGGCAGTCAAAGAGAGGCTGCAGGGCTTGGGTGATATAGGAGGAACCAGCATATTAAATAGATTTCAAGAGGTGCATAGAGCATCTCGAGTAAGTTGTCACTCTGCCACCAACAAGCATAAAATGGTGGTCCGATGGAGAGTCCGTGCACGGCAGGGAGTAATGAGAGTAACGCTGGCAATACTGTCACACCCGGGAGTTCAGAAACAGTGTGTCATCGCAGATTTTCTTCCTCTTTCTTACCTGAGCCTCATTATTCTGCACCTGAGCTGGCAGATGGAGGAAAATACTTGTGTGCATGTATGAATACGCCATGTTGTCATATCTCATCCGACTCTACTGAAATCCACCAAATTCACATTGTCACCAGAGGTGGAGTGTGGATTCTTATTCGTGAACAAATAAAAACGTCATGAAATGGGGGGTGGGGGGCAATGATGCTTGATGTTTACCATCTTATTTCCTGACATAATTTCCATTCAGAGCACAGGAACGCTAGGAACTCAATAAAAGACGTTCTTCCAGAGATGCAACAGTGTGTGATAGGATAGAAAATCATTACGCAAATCCATTACTAGAGACCAGCTGGAAAGCAGGTGTGCTCATGCCTCTTTATAATTCGATCGTAGACTTTTTACTTTTATGATTTTCCAGACCCAGACACCCACGTTGCCTTGACAACAAGAAGCTTCTACTAGCTTTCCCTTTTATAAGACTATAGGAGTGAATATTAAGTAATGAGGACAGGAAGGTAAGAGTACAACAGAAGTTGTGTTCAGGAGATAAATAAATAAATAAATAAATATTCTTCTCTTGGATTTCCTGTCACATCCCACGGCCCACTCCAGCCCTAAACTTTATATAATTATAACAATCTGGGCTCCGGGGGAGACTGTATGAAATCAGATTGCCATTGGTAACATTCACAGCAAGAGTCCTAGCCTGGTAGAAAGCTTCCTGTTCCATTTTACTGGGATCTTTCAAGTTTTTATTGCCTCTTTTTTATCCCATCAGTGGGGCATAAATTTGCATTCAGGGGGAAAAACAGACCCCGTAATATCCCATTTACTGGAAGGCAGAGGAGATGGTTGTGCTGGCAGTATAATAACATGCTACATGAGGCGTAGCGTTATGGAGGAGGAATAAAAGGGACGTTTGTGGCAAAAATTCAATCCCAAAGCAGCGGTAATTCATCAGATAAAATCAAGGCAATTATGAACCCTTTAATGTGAATTGGAAAGCACACATATATGACAAATTCTTAATGGAGACTGGAGACAAACAGCTCAAATGACCTTTTACAAATGCATGTTGGTCTACAAATCAAAAAAAGCAGAGAAGACTTCACTGTCATGTGACAAGAGAAAAGATTTGTGTGTTTACTAGTGTGTGTTGATGTATTTGGTGGATGAGTGGTGGCAGTTGTGCTACATATAGTGTGCTGATCAGAGTATTGCTGAAGCCCGTAACATTATTTGGTGTTTCTTCAGTGTAATTAACTTCCACCTAGTTGGCAGCGAAGCCCCCTGTGTTACAACTCCACCCATGTGTGTCCAGAGGACATTTGTGGCATGTTTCTAAACAAGGGGAAACACGTGTGGTAAAGATTTCTAATTTGGAATATTACCGGGCCAATTCTTACATGGATGATTGAATTTGAGACACTCTAAGGATCCCATGTTGAGGATGATGCAGTGTTCGTCCAGCAATGGGCTGTAGTTGAAAGTTTACGTTGCTCAAAGCAATGTTTTATTGAGTGATTCCTGCAGGAACTCACCTGCAAGTAGCAGGGCTTCATCTTAATCTAACGACACATTCAGGCAGCATGTCTCTGAGGGATGTTTATTGCATGTCCGTGTTCAGCATGTGTGCTGCATTAGTAGTAAAGACATGGCCGACATGGACAGTAAATCATCATGAACTAGCATTAAGGAAGTCGGCAGATAAACAACATTCCTTACAAAGAACGGATATGACACTGGCTGTCAGTGTAAAGCTCTCCCTAGTGCGCCGTGTACTCTTTTTAATCTTGCTTACAAACAGTCATTACACCTCCATGTTCAGTCCTGACTTCCAGTAAAGGGTGGTGTCTGTGTGTGTGTGAACCCAGGTTCTAATATCCTACACACACAGAGTCACGAGCCCCCTAGCCACGTCACCCCAACCCCCTTTGGGAGTGAACTGTACCTTCAGAGTGGTGCGAAAGAGTGAGCAGGCTGACACAGGAAGCTCCAATCCCAGAACCAAACACGGTGATGCGGTTGGAGTCTCCACCGAAGAAGCCGATGTTCTCACTGATCCATCTCAAAGCCTGGATCTGATCCAGGAGACCATAGTTCCCTTTCGCAGCCTGATCGCCCGTACTGAGGAAACCTGGAAAACAGAGACAAAGAAATGTGAAACATATGTCTGAACTACTCTTGTGGCCGTGACAGAAATGCTTCTCCAAAATGACCATGCCACCATCCAGAGATGTCTAGGTCACAACAGCGGGCAAATCATGACTAACTACATGTCGAGGTTGTTGGTAAAATAGGAGCGCGTGTGACCACATGTCACCTGCACCTTATAAGAAATCAATAGCATGTCTCCTGGGTTAACACCCATCATGAGATATATTGATCAGCCCTGATGAAACCTTATGGATCCATGAAAACTCCACGAACAGACAGCAGAAAAATACCACCATTTTCATGCAACAAAACCTCTGTATGGACCATATTTGATATCCTATCAGAGTAAATATCTGACACTGATGTGTGCTTACACACAGACACACACTCACACCAGGTGCTATCCATGCACATTTCCCTGCGTGTCTGTGTAATCTGCTATATGATGTCTGACTTGGGCAGTGAGTCTCTCCTGGGCACATCAGAGCTCATGTTAACACCCCCCCCCCCCTCTCAGCTTCTCTCCAGGGCTTAAGCCCCGCTGAATGATGGGTAATCGAGAGTCTGGGGAGAAGATCAAAGGCAAGCAGTGCCTCAAGTCCCAACGGTGGACTCAGTGTCCATCATGCCCATGAACATGCATGTGAGGTGACAGCTCAGAGACTTGTAGGGACCCCCCTCTTTCTCTCCACTTTAGCAGCAACACTGTTAAACAGTTCATAAGCCATGAATGCTGGTGGTGAAAGCTCACAAACCTCACTGTTCACAGTATTGTTTCCATTACATGGTTTGTGCCTCCATGTAATGATCACTACTCTGTGCTTAAGTCCAGAATTGGACAGGGGAACAGATTGGATATCAGCAATGCAGGATATGTGTAGGATATGTGTGTTTCTCAACCCAGGTCAGCACTGAAATGCTCACTATGGATAAACACAGATTAGAAAGCAGCTGCTCTGGACTCATTAGCTGTTTGTGGCCTCTCTTCGGAAACACTTGAGTGTATTTTTTTTCTTTGTCCTCATGAATCTAACACTATTGAGGGCACAAGACTCTCGACCATCCTCCACCACCACATCTGCCTTGAGTGCCTGTTGGCAGCATCACAGACGGAGGGCAGGTGAAAGGCCAGGCCTGATCATTGATAGGAGAGAGGCTAGTGGCATAGGGGGTGAGAAAAGGAGACAAATGGATCAACAGATGGTCTCCTTCAGACACATCCCTGAGGATGACAGAGCAGCATGGAACGTGTAGAGAGAGAGAGAGAGAGAGAGAGAGACAGACAGACAGAGGAACAGAAACAGACAGAGGAGAAGGGAATACTCCATTTGAAGAGATTTTCCTTTCCTCTTTGTCTCTCGCGGCTCCTTCTCGTGTGCTGTCACAACGAAAGGACAACAGCTTTTACAAGTCTCTCCCGGGTGCTCGGTAACGGGATGAGACACGACTCCAAGAATAGACGCTCATTTGTGAAACAGTTCACGGGCGTGTGTCAGATAGGTTACGGAAAGTCGTGGATCCCACAAAACCCTTATCCTAATTAAGAACCTCCGGTAAACATGATCCATTCGTGAGCAGATATGTGTGCAGAGCTGCAGCTGGAAGTAGAGAACACTTTGCAATGCCACGTGACTTCTTATTTAGCCATGTTGCATCTATAAATAAAATAGGCCATTAAAATGTGGAGGTGGAATCCAATATCTTAGACAACAGGACAGGCTGCGGGCACCGTTTAAAAATACACCTAATGTAGCTGCTGGTTAAGTTTTAATTGGAAAGGTGGCAGAAAGTAATTTCCTCGTAAAGCAATTAAGATAGCAAATAAATTGTTTTTGTTTTTCTGCTTCACTATTTCTCTTTTTTTACATTTATGGAAGTCCATTATCTTTACATTGATGATATGAAGGAGTTTGGTCCATCACCTCCAGACTTTCACTTCAGGTGAATAACAAGTGGAAAGAATAATTATTAATTATTAATATATCCCATCAACCCGACACAATCTTTAGCTTTGCTTTGTTTCACAACCCTTTCACTGCTCAGGAACTGGGTTACAGATTTCCAGATTGAGCAGCTGATCTCTGTCTGATCGGCTCTACGTGGGCTTTTAGCTGCACATGTTCCATGATGTGTGATTCACAGCCGACACCCACACAGGACCTTGTGATTCGGCGCGTTCAAAGAACCATCTCATCAGGCTGTTCAGGCACTTTAATGTTCGGCTGAGTTTTAAAACACATGATGTGCCGTTTTACAGGAAGCTTGTAATTGTGCGACATGACGGTGTAGCATCTATCTTTGCCAGGTCTTTTAATTCAAACCCATACGCAAATTTCCCTTTAAACAGCCTCACAATTTAACTTCAGCGCAACAGTACATGCAGTGTCACTGTCAAATGCAGTAAACAAACATTATATTCTCGTTTAATGGCAAATTGCTGTAGATGATCTGATACACTGGGAGTAAAGTGTATACAAATTATTCAAACTAATTCACTTCTCACTGTGGTATTATTAATCACGTCTGTTGAGAGTTCTGTAATAAACTGCAGATTAACTTGGGGTGTTGTTTCAATTGTCATAATAATTGCAGCGTTTACCTATAGACGCAAAGATAATAATCACAAGTTATTTGTTCGAGAGTTGTTTCCGTGAGTGATCAAGTTACGTATTTTCAGTTCAAACGGTTCAGTGGACACATTTTTTTCTGTGACAAACGAGAAAGAATGTCATTTATATCAAGTGTACCTCATCCAACCTGCAGAGAAAACTCTTTATACACGCATCATCTGCAACAAGTCACGTTCCTCAGTGTGGATTTCATTCTCATGTTAGTCTCCTGTGCAGTGTAAACACCCTGCATGAGTTAATAATGCTGCTTGTTCTCTGCATGCTACAACTTGGCCCGACTCATTACATCAAGTGTTGTTGTATCATGTCTACTAGCTCTCAACCTTGACAGTGATGTGATGCTCCTGTGATGTACAAACAGAGTTGGTATTTTCTTCTTGCGGTGAAATTGAGAAAGAACAAAGCCCTAATTTCAGCCAGAGTGGCAGAATCCACTGTGATCTTGTTGCAGCCAGGTCAGGTCGCACCTGTCACCTTGCATTGCCCTTGTCAGCCAGAACTGTGTGTGTGTGTGTGTGTGTGTGTGTGTGTGTGTGTGTGTGTGTATGTATGTGACTGAGCTACACATGCAAAGAACTTAGCTGCCCTTATCGCCTATACATGACTAGAGGGTGAGTGACACTGTCCCCCTGTGCAGAAGGGTCCAGAAGTCACTGATTGTGATCACATGATTGCATTGCTCCCAAATTTCCATTTCCACATTCAATCAATGCATCACTTGAACATCACTGAAACCCTTTCCAACAGGCCAGCAGGATGCCACAGAATGCTGTTCGTGGCTTGATCGTCTTCTGTCAATAAGCGTGTGCCTCTGTCTCAGTCTAAACTGAACACGTCCGTTACCTCCTGAGCCGCTGCAGAGATTTCCTTGTGCTACGCCTCTCAGAATTGATAACGCTCTATTGATTATGATTTAAGCGTCTGTTTCCGACGGTGGGCTGTAACTCACAGTGGAGCGGAAAGCGGCGATGATAATGATTGCGCCGACCCCAGACATCTCTCTTAGCCTGATCTCCCTTGATAATGGAATGTGTGTAAAGGAGTGGCGAGGGGTGAAAAGAGGGTGAAGCTGGGTGAGGGGGAGGGCACAAGCATGTTATTGAGCTGAAGAGTGAGCTTACACAGAAACAGATGGAGGGAGCTGATAGAGAAGAGTGGAGAAAAAGAGGAAAGGCGGATGCGAATGACTGCGGTGACGTAACACAGGGCAAGTTTTGGGGCTTTTTGCTCAATTCATTCTTGCTTTTACTTTGCTTTTTCCATGTTTCTTTTCCCTCTCATCCAACCCCTCTTTGGGGGGACCAGCTAACAAGGCTGTCTGTGTCCAGACTCTCCTTTGTACCCCCCAACCCCCATATCCCACTTGCCCTCTTCCCTCTATCTATTCTCCCCCTTCTCTTCTCTGGGGAAATAAAAGCCCACACAGTCAAAGCCTTGACAGCCTCCCCTAAGAATCCCTCACTACAAAAGAGCTCCAACTTCCCCCCCAGCCAGGCTCGAGCTGAATGAAAGTCTCTGGGGTGTGGATGAGAAGCAGAGGAGGGAAGGGGCCACCCTCCACACAGCCACATAAAGAGCCTGTGTGTAAGGCTCACGACGAAGGGACATACCCGGGCATCCATCGTTCACACAGTCATTCCCACAAGATTATTCACACTTGCATTTTTGAATACTTCAGACTTTAGCACACAGACAAAAAAACAAAAAAGGTCTGGGCACGGTGGGCAAAGGGGCGAAAGGGGTGTGGGCCTACAATACAATATAAAGATGTTTTCACTAGTAGCTGATAAAAATACCAGTTCACGTACTGCAGATCAGAGTCAGATTAATGTCTGAAGAAGACACAAACCCATATTACGTCCCCACATTGGAGTTTCTCACCAGAATTTGACCTAAAACCACATGACATCGAGTCATTATTTTTATGGTCATATGTGCTAATCGGCATATGTGTTGCAGATAGAGTTAAATATTCACAGCCACTGTAGTGCAGTTGTCTACAACAAAGTTTGTTAATCCTGAAATGTCAAATTCTATTTCCACGTAAACTGGCAGATATCAAACCACATGACTGTAAAGTTCCATATGTTTGAAATCAGTCAACTGTATGTTCTGTAACATTATTTCCATTTTAGGATTTTTAGGATAATTCACTAAACCTCTTTAGTCAAATAAAAGGTTTTAGTTGAAAGCCAGACTGGCTCAAACAGGAAACAACTTGTGACAAACAGAAGCCTGAATGATTCAGGTGGAATATGAGTTACGAATGGAAAATACATACAGCATGTGCAACATCAAGCGAGTCAGTCGCTCTATTCGGCACTGATATCATTGGATCATTTGATGCAGATGGGGCATGGGGCTATGAAACAACTGAGGCGCTCAAAAGGAAACATAATCTGTGTGGCAAAACATTAAAAAAACCCAACTCCACGAACACAACTGAATGTCAAGAGGGACTATCTGAGCCGTGCACACACCAAAACCTCAGCCGACATATATTTAAAAAAAACCATCTCATGCAGAGAGACAAGAGCCTATTAAAGCACATAGGGTTGAAGACAGAGTGACTCAGAGCTGGTGGCGCACGTGGCAGCTGTTGGTCTTCCTGCATGTGACTTCAGGGCGGCTTAATCTGATTGTGTCCCACTGTTCAAGGTCTCTGGTGAACAGCAGCAACTACAAATGAGCAGTTTGCATATGTATGACCCCTGGCACCCGGATGCTGCTCAATAACAGTGGCCAGAGCCTCTGTCAGATTTCTGTTTTGCACCTCACCATCGTCTCCCATCCACCCTTGAGCTCTCGTAATACTTAGTACTCTGTCATGTTTCCCGTCCTTTTTCTTTCTATTTTTCACGGTTTTGTCTTCACCCACTATCTTTCACCTTCTCTCTTTTCTCTATCTCTCATCATCGTTCTTTTCAGCGAACACCACAGACACTGGCTTGTCAAAGGCATTAAAATGCTTTTACATTAAAGGGAACTTAGCATCTCACAGCTGGTGTGGGGGCGGGTCCGCATGCTGCCACAGAGGGAGCGGGAGAGAGTGGTGGTGAAGAGTTCCAACAGCGAGGTTAAGCAGCTCTTTGGTTCCACTCGGAGAATGATGCATGTTTCTCTGAGTGGAACCAAAGAGAGATTTGCTTTCATTACAATCTAAATTTCAGAACTGCTCTGACTTGTAAAACACCACAATATTTGTACTCAGAAGCTGCAGAGGTTCAAAGGTTCGATTTGAACAATTAAATAAAGGAAATGATGTGAGTGATGTAATTTGTAGGTGGTTTGGAGGCAGGTTGTGAGAAGAGTGAGCCCACCCAGCTCTGGAGAAGGGGGCAGTGTGCAGTTATGAACTGTGGTATGACAGAGGAGATCAGAGTGCAGCATATCAAAGCACATCACTGGAGCAGAGTTGGAAAGAAAGGTCATCATTAAGAGAGTCTTCAAAGCTCCTCTCTGCAGGTTGGAGTTTCCCTGTCCGGAACAAGCCTGGTTTTGGTTGACCATTCCTCATGAAAATGTCTCATGTGCACTCTCAAGATTTTATTTCTGATACCACCAAGTATTTATTTATAAAGCCATCACAGCTTTAGTCGTATGTCGAGGTCATGAGCATTCAGAGATTTAGCAGAGAGTTAGTGGAGTACATTTGTCAAAATCACATAACATTCCATTTGTTGCATACAGTGCAGCTCAACAAAACACTACACACAATATGACTCGAGTCAGTAAGCAGAATAAAAAAGTCAGTGAAGAGCATGTGCAGTTTGTCTTTGAAACAACAAGGCAGTTCATATTTGTGACTAAACGGGCGCTCGGCTCCAGCTACAGGGGGGTAAGTGGGGTGTTGTGGCAGTGAATGTGGGTGAGTGCACATCTCCTGTGGGCATAGGCGAAGAGGACGGATTCCAACAATGAGTGTGTGTTTGTTTGTTTGCTGTGCATGTGTTTAGTGGTGTGCAGGGAGCGTGCCCGAGGGAAATGGGGGTGCGAGGGTGTGCGGCACAGTGAGGGAGGTATGGATATTAATCACGAGGTGGAGCATGCTTCTGTGGCGCTGGGCGGAGATGGATGGGGTGTGAGTGCAGTGATGTCACCCTGACAAATGGACCAGCCTTGTTGGCTGAGACTCGCACATCGCCTCTCATTTCAATTAGTTCCTCACACAGCAACACACCTTGCCCATAATCAGCAGGTTGCACATGCGCATACAAAGTCACACACACACACACACACACACACACACACACACACACACACACACACACACACACACACACACACA
>JBBMJM010000015.1:952234-970732 GCA_037832705.1 Centriscus cristatus | reverse complement strand
TGCATATATATATATATAAATTGCAGGAAAAACATGCAGTTTACAATACAGTTTATGTTGCCTTATCACAAATGACACTTGGAACATATTTCAATTATGTGTGATGTTTCATAAAAATAGCAGGGCTGATGTCCATAGTTTTTTTTTTTTTTAAATGCATCGCAAAAATTAATGTTAATTTGCCTGCTAAGACATGCTGTGTTATCTGTCCACACTGGTCGTGTATAAACCGATTTATATGCATCGTCTTTGAGTATGCGTAGCATCCTCTTTTATAGCGACTCATTTGAGCCATTAAATGAACTGGCCAGTAACCTTTGTCTCCTGTGCCGTTTACGAAAGTGTCAGACAAATGAGAAGCTGTTAATTTGGTGTTAACAATCCACAGAGGTCATAGAGTAGATTGTAGATAATACTAATAAAATAAAACCTGTAAATATGTATTAACTTGTAATATATATTCATGCTATCAGTCTGGCATTGCATACATAGCTACAATATAATGAAAATCAATATCAAATGTAGTGTACCAACACTACACATGCAAATGGAACAAAAATAGATGGACTGCAGATGTCGAGTTCATTGAGTAAAGCTCCAGTAGGCAGGAAAGTGATCTCTAGGTGGCTGTGCTCCAGGCTAAACTGACTAAGGGGACGGAGTTTCCTGAGGCCGGACCCTTTACCCCAGATCATCCATCATACACTCCAGCAGTCAGACACACATGAATAAAGATGGCTGCACGCAGAAATGCAGCTCTCAAGTCACCAGTGTATTGTTTGCACTCGTTCAAAGCCCAATGGCAGACGGAATGCTTCACAGACGGTACCTGAACAACGCCGCAGAGCTGCTCGATGTTGTTGTAGCTCATAAGACTTCATTTGTTTTGCTTCACTCGCCTTGAGTGAAACGTTATAGAAAGGATTTGCATATTTTATGAGCAGTTTATTATATTTAAGTGAAATATGTGATGCCTTTAGCGGGTATTGACATATATGTCTACCTTTGTTACTCTATGTGCTCTTGTGCTACAATGTGCATTAAAGGATTTTTTGCTGGGATAGTTTTTAGTTACCGTATAGCTGTGAATATATTAATAGTAACAACACAACTAGTGTGTGATGGTTGCACAAAGAGTCGATGAATAAAATATGACAATCAAAAGTAGGTTTAAAAGAATGCTTGCAGTTGATGCTGCAGGACGAGTAACAGCGTCCTTTTAATATGTCACGGCAGTGTTACAGTTGAGTCGTTCTTCAATCTGGGTCTGCCATTTCAGTTAACAGTTTCAAGCACATCCCATCTCTACATGACAAGAGCTGGTGCAATCCCTGAGGGCACTTACGAGCTATCTCCCTATGACAGGATCCCCTCTTCAGAGCTGGATGGGTTGGTTCCGATGTAGGCTGAGGGGGGTGGGGGTGGGGGAGATCAACGAAAAAGGAGATAGAAGAGGAGAGGGGGGCAGGAAAATGGAGGCTGTGTGGCTGAGAGGAGAAACAACAGAGCCAAAGAGGGCCAGAGAGTGTGGACTTATAGAAGAAGAAAACAGCCAAAGAGATACAATCACCATTGACATTTACTGTTCCCAGCCCCCTTCCCACAGCCGTGCAGCGCTCTGGCTCGTGGGTCACGGGTATAGAGTCCAAATACTCAGTGTGTATGAAAAGCTTTCTTATAAATTAGCGCTGAGTGCCTGCAGGATACCACGTTTCCATCTGAAGCAGCGTTGCAGCAGGCCAGCCATCTCAAGTGATGCATCAGAAATGTAACATCCCCGTAGCTCTGCTGAGTGTTCTGATTATGGAAGGGAATGAGGGCGGCACACTTTGTGTGTTTGACCAGTGAACTGGAGATGGGATGTATGGTTCCCTGCAGCATGAACAGAGAGGAGGAGGAGGAGGAGGAGAAGGAGGAGGAGGAGGAGGAGGAGGAGGAGGAGGAGGAGGAGGAGGAGGAGGAGGAGGAGGCACTGTTAGCTGCAGAGGAAGGAGAAAAGGAAAAAAAAACAAGAGAAGGGGAAATGAAAGGAAAATGTGGGAGCTTATCTCGGATTTGTGCACCTCCCAGTCCTGATGCAGGTCTGTTTCTCACATTAAATTAACATTCAGCTGATGCACTGAGAAATATAGGAATAGTATAGTTTTCATTCTTGAACCATATACATTGACAGTGTTAGGAAAGTTACTTTGATGACAGCTAATGGTTGTTGAAAATGTAACAGTAGTATAACTATTTCAATTGAAGCTACAGGATGACCAATAAAACTGTAATCATGAATATTTCCATACATATCTGTAATTTATCTAATTTGACTACACAAGTATAATCAATTCGACCCGACAGTGTTTGTTTATTTATTTACTTACCAACAGTTGACCAGTGACGTGTCTCTGAATCGTCTAGAAGGGGAGGCTGACGTTTTGCAGACATGCTGTTTCTCACACGAAGCAGCAGGGTGATATTGGGGAGGGGAGGAGAGGGGGCGCACCATCTTAGACAGGAAAGGGAGAGGCGCTCAGGTGGAGAGAAAGGACCGCACTGAAAGAGGATGTATACTTGTGGTGGGTGGGGGGCAGCTGACCGAGGCAAAAGACAGGCAACAAAAGGAGAGGTCAAAGACTGCAGTGTGAGGATAGAGGAGGAGGAAAGTTGGGCGTTGGAGACGGAGGGGATCAGTGCTGCATGAACAGAGACATTTCTTGAGGAAAGGATGTGAAGTGGATGACCACATATACAGGCTTTGACACTTCAGTCCCTAACTTTTTTATATCTCTGTCAGAAAGAGTGAATGTTTGGTTATTGTGCTGCTTTTCACTGCTGAGACATTCAAACTAGAATACTAGTTGCTTGTTCCCATTATTAAGCTGAACGTGTGTGATCAGCCCCTGTTTCATTCAGGAACTCTGGGACCTGAATGAAAGAAATCACATTTAATAAGGTTAAAATGTTTTATATGGAAATTAAGTATAAATACAATATGCCTTTACTCTCACGTGGGGTGCCTGCCCGATGTAATGTAATTAAATGCATTCAATGGAGGTAGATGGAAGTAGTGAATGAATACAACAAACACGACGTACTGGCATGTTCTGTCATCGAACACTCATATAAGGGTTTAATGAATCACTGCTCAGCTTTCCTGGAACACACCTTCACCTTCAGGTTAGGAAAACGTGGGGTTCTTGTAAGTGGATAAAACGGGGGGGTTGTGCGCCGCACAGCTTCATTGCAAATCAATAACATTGCCTCCATTAATTGTTTGTGGTGCAACACTAACTGTGGTTGTTTCTATTTATGGCAGCACACACTCACACACATACTATGAGGCTGTTACAGCCAGTATAACCATCATTTGACATGATGCTTATGTCAGCAAAGAGGACAGAGCTATTCAAAGGAGTCACTGTGTGTAGTTCTTGTACGAGTGTGCGATGCTGGCACATCTGATGAGATTGAGGTCACCTGCAGCAGAGTCCCTTGTTGCTTCTATACGAAATCATGCTCTGTCCCTGTTTTACCTGCACAATGTATAATTCATGCATTCATTCATTCATCTTCTTCCACTCCATTCCATGACAACCATTCACATTCACAACTACTGGTAATTCAGAGCGCCCAATTAACCTCAGCATGCTTTTGGAGGTGGGGGCGAAGCCACAGAACTTGGAGAGCCCCCACAGAGACACGGGGGGAGCACGTAAACCTGGCCAGACAGCTGAGCAGAACGGAAGAGTCTGCCAGACCTGGTCTCAGAGGAACGGCTCTGTGTCAGATCTGGCCCAAATTAAGAGGGAGTGCAGTGGGTCTGGGTCTTTCCAGGGGCTGGGACTCCTGCTGGCTCCCATACATGGTGGACTGCAGCAGTCACCCTGCAGCACTTACACACAATACAGCTGTCCATCTGTTGATTCACTTATCAAGAAGCTGTGTGTCTGTGTGTGTGGGTGTGTGTGTGTGGGGAGGTGCTGTGAAGACATGCTTACACCTTGGCAGAGGTGTCTGCACCAGGACAGATAGGGAGGGAATAGAATTAAATAGGATGAGAAAAATCCAAACAGCGACTTAATCTCTCATTTACACAGCGGCTGTGCATTAGAGCTAAATGCAGGAATCAACAGAGTTTGTGTGATGTTGCTTGTTAAAGAGACAGATGAATCCCCGAAGGCAGAAATGTGTGTGTGAGAATCCAAACTGCAATATCGGTGATAAATTGTTTTCCCCTCAACAATCCTCATTGAGAGTGAAATTTACACCACATCTTGATCGGTGAATGGATGGCAGCAGCAACAAAGGCGCACAAATATTTATCATAACCATCACACAAGAGTTGATGGAGCCGTCCTTCCTGTTGTCACGCTGAAATATTCGTAGAAAACAGCAAGAGCCTTTTTGAGTCAATCAGTGAAGAGACGCTCATTATTGGTTCGGAAAGCAGCATACACCTCTAGCACCGAATTACATACACATGACTGAGTGACCAGTTAGGTCGTCTCAATGGGGTGTCGAAGAACACACAAACAGTTGTTTTAGGGTTTTTCGCCTAAAAAAATGTCATCACACATGTCTGTTTGGTGGTTAACACCCCAATGTGGTTGTTGAGGTGAAAAAGAACACATACATACTTCAGGTAAAAGGTCATTAAAGTAACAGTGAACCCAAGGCACAAATAGTTTCCAACAAGGTAACAGGCACTAAGACAGACATCAGCAGCACTCACAGCCAATGCAGCAGTGAGTTGTCTGTTGTGGGTGCAGTGACAAGGCGCAAGGAGCTGCTGTTGGGTACTGGAGATATTTGATGACTGGTATGATGCACACACACGCCGTTTTTGCAGGTAAAATGGTAAATTGCTGCATTATTGCAGCATCCTTATAACGACTCTGTAAGTGCTTTACAAGGTTGCATCATTCACGCTCACGCTCACAATTTCACACTGGCAGAAGCTGCGAAACAAAGTGCCCAGCTGCTAACACACATTCACCCATTGATGAAACCTCAGGAGTGATTTGGGGTTTGGCATGACCTCGACATGGACTCTGGGGGAGCCATGTTTTGAACAATGAAACGTCCAAAACTGGGTGACATGCTTCACCTCCAGAACCACAGCCGCCTGTGTGTCCAAGTGTATGTTTCTTTACATTGCATATTCATAGTAATACAAAATTATTGTTGCCTTCAGAACTTCTGAGGCGGTCTGAGGGAGTGGATGGTAGAGAACTCAGGTGGTACTGCAGTACTAACTGCTGAGTGTGTTTATTTAAAAAAAAAAAAAAACGCAGTTTGAGATATCTGGCCTATTGTCAAAAACAAATAATTTAAGCAGTTGCTAATGAATAATACTTGCTGGAGTTTTGAGTAGTCTCTAATTGACACAACATAGATACTAAGGCAGTACTACATGAATCTTAGATTAGTGAAGAATAAGAAAGCTCCCTGTCAGCATTTGCCATGTAGATGGACAGAATAAAACCCATTAAAACTGACCAAATAATCTTGAGAGATCAGTATGTACAGTATGTATTGTTTTGTTTTTGTGCCTGTTGTATCTCCCAGGAAGTGCTGTCAATGCATTATTGAGTTTATTGAGGGTCAGTCAGTCACATGAACACATAATTGGCTCTCATCGGTGGGTGAGACACCTGAATCAATTTCTTACCACCTAAAGTGATGAGGCAAACATTTGTAACTGTGCATATTCCGATTGTGCTGACTCATGTCTTAACCCTGCCCTCTGTCCCTCTGCTCTCTGCAGTCTGCTCCCAGTTCTCCCGCGGTGTTTACGCCATCTTCGGATTCTACGACAAGAAGTCCATGAACACCTTGACCTCGTTCTGTGGCGCTCTGCACACCTCCTTCGTCACACCCAGTTACCCCACTGATAATGAGGTGCAGTTTGTCATCCAGATGCGTCCTGCCCTCCGGGGTGCTGTCCTGAGCCTGCTGTCTCACTACAAGTGGCAGAAGTTTGTCTACCTCTACGACACCGACCGAGGTACGTGACAGCCTGTGGGACTTAAAGCTTGACTTACAGCCATGAACCACAGGAAACGTTGCAGTGACTCAGATTTCCCCTGTAATACTTCTGGAAAGCCCTTCAAACGCTTGAACTGTTAATACTCCACTGTTTCATGCAGTAGCTTGGTGTCCTGAAATCGGAAATAACGGCTCGTCTCCACAGCTATAACTTGTCGAACAATTGTCTGGTGTCTGTATTAATCATCTGTGTAATGATGTTGTTGATCCTGTCTTCCATTGGAGACAAGGTACATCTCTGCTGCTGCTGCCGCTAAACTGTCCCTGACTGCTTGTGGGAGCTGCTTTTTTTTTCTTATTGCTGAATCAATGAGTGTTTTATGTTGTTCCCAGATTGCACTGCGTTTTTGACAATAGGCAGTGTTTCAGTACAACAGTGTGCTGAGCATCTTTGACGTCCTGTCAGCGTAGCCAAGGGCTCGTTTCTGGGTTTCTAATGTCCTAAACTGAGCTCATTAACGATCAAGGATCTGCCTCCTACAGAAATTGAGGGAAGGATGTGTTCAGGATGTGACAGACGTTCCGTTTTCCTCTTTGAGTAGAAACCATGTGAGGCTGCAGACTCCTCTCACTGTACCAAGGTCTGGTGTAGTGTTTATTTGCTCATTATGGAAAGGCCCTGACCTGCAGACAAGCTTCAAGCAACCTGTCTTGTCTTTAGCAGGCTGTTGGCTCTCTGTTTGGATCAGTGTTTTTTGTTTTTTCCTGCTCCAGCCTCACACCCCACCGCTCACAGCCCTGCTCTGCGGCAGGATGTGAAGTGTGCTTTAGTCCTATTCTGTCTTTGGGTCTGCAGCTCTGCAGGGTCCCGAGCTGAAGGCCTTAATCCACCACTCAGCTTGCAGATAATATGTGGTTAATTAGGGTCACTCTGACTAGAACACTCACTGGATCTTCCCTGCGGACGCCTGCAACCCACATGTCCTTCTTCACTGCCAATACAGCCGAGCCTCTGGTCACCATCCCCCGAGCTTCTCTTCGTCTTCTGTGCAACAAACACAAGCGTCCGGTTCAGAGTTGGCTTCATGGCAAAGATGGGGGACAAGAGCCCGAAATACAAAAAGAGACGAGTCATTAGATAGTGATGACAGACACTTAGTCTGAAGTAAGATAGGAGGGCAGCGGAGTGAAGGGAAGTACGATGAAGGAGGAAACCAAATACCAATTGAGTGCAACAATTAAGGCAACAGCAGGCATGTGATTTACAGCCTGTTACCTGTGTACAGACAATCCCCTGTGTACTGAAGGAGCCCATGCCAAGCTGCTTCTACCTTTCTCCCCACTGCCAGCGGTGTAAGACGATCCCTTATTAGTGGGAGGACATTGGCCCCAGGAGAGGATTAAAGTCGTTTATTGATGTACTCCATCCAGCACTTTGGGGGGCTTTGACACTTGGCTCATCAAGCAGACAGATGTGTCAGAGAGCCTCTAACTCTGCTTATCAGGTGGTGCAGCTCCCCTGGCAATATGGCCACTGGCTGCTGGCTTACCCAGCAGGAGAGGCAGGGGTAAGTATTCCCCCAGGTTTTTATTTATTTACTTTTCTTTTTTTATTAGCATACATGTCTTACTCTGGTGTGAGAGAAAAAATTAAATGTGAACAAGCGATGAATGTGTTTTACTAGTTTTATTATTCTTTTGCTATATTTTGCTGTTGGAGGAAGATTCGCTGTCACTGAATGATGAGCGATGGCATATGATGGACTTTGATGTGTTTACGTTGTGTGAAAACAAACAGAGACTTTTTCCACCAGGTAAAGTAGTGACATTGTTCACACTCCAGCAGTGGCACTCAGGTTATTCCTGATACAGAAATAATGGTAATGTTGCTGAAAAAACATCATAATCATGGCAGTTTTTACATGCAACAAGAAAAGAGCCGAGTAATTTCAGTTTCTTTGAAATGGTATAGAAAATAACATAAATGATGATATGGAAAGATGTGTGGGTACACCCCAGTGTATGCTAGAATATTGAATGCAGGCTGTGCTGACTTAGAAAGCAGACTTACATGGACATCGTCCTCTGGGGATCGTGACCACTGAGATATTTTTCTTGTGAATAAAGGATTTCATTCCTATTCACCTATTTTGAGAAGTGACGGACACTTCTCAAAATGCATTCATGTTGAATGTAAAGAATTTTAACATACAAACAAGGAAGTATTCAACAAATATTTCATATACTGTAGCTATTTAGATAATGCCGATTTGGCTGTGAACAGAGAATTGTACATTTAATAAACCCAATGAACAACACAAATTGTGTGTTGCAGCTTACTATTTCTATAATGGCTTTTAGTTTTTTGTGTAATGACGGCATTAATCATTCTTTGGAGATGAAGAGCAAAGTGTTTTAGATGGAGGGAAAACACACAGTGCCTCACATAAAGTTAGTCACCACCAGGAGGTTTTATTCAGTCAATAGCAGAGATTAATTACAGCCACACTTTTCATTTGTCTGCTCTTCTGCCAGAAAAGCGCTCTTAGGCTTCAGTGCAGTGCTTTCAGCCAGCACGATGGCCCAAGTGTTTCGGGCTTGGATGTATTGGAGGAAAATGGAAGTAAATTTGTTCCCTAAATGATCAGACAGCTGTTTGAAAGTGGACGTCATAATGAAGGAGCAGCACTGGAAGCAAATAGAGGCTGTGTAGGCACAGTTAACCAGCCTAATGGTGGGCTACTCTTCTTTTATCTGACTAATGTATTGGCTTGGTGTCTGTGTGTATGTGCATGTGCACGTATTTCATTTGTACCACTAAAGGTACATATGAAAAATTACCACAGATTCTCTTCCCAAATTCACATTTGGCTGAATCCGTAACCGTGACAATCTTCTAAAATAAATTATTTGTTCTCCATATTATTGTTTTCTGTTTGTTTCAGTTTGCATCTGTTTTTTCCCCTCCTCTGAAACTGAGGCAAAGAATCATGCCCTTTCTGTCCTGGTGGTCAGGTATGAGCGGATAATTGCGAGGTCGGTGCAGCAGAGACAGATGATTACAAGCTTTATTGTCTCTTCGAGGCACAATCAACCCTGATTCAGCAATCTCACCTCTGCTTGATTTATGAGTTATAGTGGTCGGTGTCCTACTCTGCCCAACCTTCTAGATCACATCCTTACATGTCTTCTACCCTGCGCCTAGTCCCTGGGCCTGGGCAGCACTCATCAGTGTGTTTGGCAGACGTGATGCCGGCTGTTGTGCTGTTGGCCAGAGGTGCTGGAATGCAAATGTCCTGAGACCCAGCAAAGATTATAACGCTGAAATGAGATGGCTTGCAGCAGCTTCAGCACACATGGGTTAATTGTGCAGCATAGCTGTCTTTTAACACAGTTTTTAACTGTTCAGGCTCTGGGTATATGCCCATGTATCATATGTGTTATTATTTATTGTTATTTTTACAATTATATATTTCTTATATAATTTATAAAGAGACAGTTTTTTTTTTTATTTTTATTATTGACATAGCAACAGTGAGTTGCATCAGGGAAACACTTTCCCTATTCACAGTGTAGGACCTTCATGGAAAGGGCTATTAATATTGTATATTATATAGTCTGTATTTCGAATCACACTTTTTCCAAAGATCTTTGCAGCATTGCACCATTCTGCTTTGCAGCATTGCAATAACATGAGCAGTTCAGTGTGTTGTTTGAAGGAGTAACTTACCCCATGTTTTTTCAACTGAAATCTTTTTTTAACTAGGGGTTTAGTAGTGTTTAATAGTGTGTCTATGTTGACTACCGTCGCCTTAATGATGTCACCCTCAAGGACTCTTATCCACTACCCCGTGTTGATGACGCCATTGTCCTCTGGGTTCAGCCGCTTTGATCTTCACAGTGGCTACTGGCAGGTGGAGCTGGCACCAGAAAAATTGCCCCAAGGCCGCTTTCTCCATTGGCCAAGGGTTGTGGCAATTTAAAGTCATGGCAGGTGGGAGGTTTCCCAACATGCTTTGCTACAGTGTGTCTGACAGTTAGAAAACAACTGAACAGAGCACTTGGCACCATGAGTGAGGCTTTGAGTTTATTTGGCGTGTTTGTTGGTGGAAGAGCATTAAAAAAAAGAAGCTATGTTTCCTAGTTGTTTGTGTTCAGATCAGTTAGTTATTTTAGGTAGTTACTGAAATGGTTCGACAGTGTTCGTATTCTGTACAGCCGTCTCTGGCTGACACCTGTTTCCTGTGGAGCCAGAAATCAGGCACGATTGGCTGCGCAAAATCATCAACACTAAAATCCAGCCACCACCAATCTGACCACACCTCCTGCCCCCCACTCCCATACCACCCATGGCCGCCTCAGCACATCATCGGCGGCTACTTCAGCAGCACCGACTGGCTGTTGTGGTGGTTCAAACTGATCGGGCACTGGACCGTCATCCTGTCTGACAGGAGATGAGGAGGAAATGAAGTAGAAGACGCAAAGGTGTCTACACTCTTGTCTGAGTGGTCACTCATCATAGCTCAGCTTGTCAGGGTTGAATCAGAGGTATGATGTGTGTGTATGTGTTTTAATCTTCATCCCTCCCCCTCGTCATCCATTCGACTATGCACCCCCTTCTTCCCTCCATCACACTCAGCTCTGCCCATTTATCTGCATTTCTTTAAATCAAGCTGTGAGCAGTCATCATGATACTGTATTTTTTATAAGTCACTAATTTGATTAGTTTTTTTTTCTCTCCAGTAATGTAACTAATTGTAGTTTGTTTTGTGATTGAATTACATAATGGTGTCACGTGCAACTAGTCTCTCTCCAACAATGGTGATTCGGTCACAGAGCTGTTGCACTGTCATCTGTACCATCACTGTTTTGGCCAGTATTTGTAGCTATTACTCGGTTACGGTGTGTGTTTGAGCATACCTCATGTTTTGTCTGAAAACAAATTGCTGCGGCTCGTGGCTTGAAACAGTGCTGATTGCATATAGATCTTCTGTGCTGACATGTCACGTGTGTGAAGAATATATGTTATCACATTTCTGTTGAAGTCACAGTACCCATTCCCACACCACATGACATATTAAGAACTGGGCCTCATGTGGTCTCTTTCTGCCAAGACGTCGGCCGATCAGTATGTAGCACAGGTAGCAGGAAAACAATCAAAACATGCAGCAGTGGCACCGAAACAACAGAGCTATTTACTTTTATCATTTAACCACTGACAGATGAAACCGCCGGTGAAATACAGTTCGATGTCAAACGCTCATTACAGCGACAGGAAGTTGAACGGTTTTTGAACAAAAATCTGCCATGTGAAAGCTGCATTCAAGGATTCAGTCCAGAAATTGCTGCAGGGCAGTTCTTTCATTCAATGGGTCAATATTTCCAATGACCCCAACAGCAGCTAAGTCAATGCAGTATTGAATCAGTGCACAATGGATGTATTGATAATTACCTGTTACAGGTCTACAACAACAATGTTATGAACTGTTATTGCTGTTTTATTGCTGATATATATGCAGTGTGAGAGAGAAAGCAAGGGAAACACGTGCACACTGTATATATCATACAATAATTTAAAATGATTCCATGGATTGGAAATGATCACAAGCAATAATTAGTTGGTACGTGCAATGGAAAGTTAAAGCTGTCCTCAGTTTACTTTGCCTCCTCATTATCACTCGGGCGGCTGTCTCCCAGACTCCAGTAGGAAGCTAATCCCATTTCAAACAGGATAATGTGGGCTTCTCGCAGTGGGAGCGATGATATATTTCTGTTGTCTAGAAGACAGAATCAATTGATTCTTCAGGGGCAATCTGTCCCCCGTTAAAAAAACAACAAAAATAAATAAATAAATGAAAAGAGAGATGATCAAGGTCATATGATGAGTGTGTTAAGCTTAAGCTTTAACTTTCATCTAAAGAATAGCCAATGTCATCATCGTGCTTCTCAGTCCGCTTGAAGAAAAAGAAAAAAGCTCAAATCTCACCTCCTCTGGCTCATAAATGTTTCAATCTAAATTGTTGCCCTTCACAATGCCACCACACGTGTCACTGAATCTTGCATTCAGTCGATTTCAAACAACTTACCACCTCATTAATAATTTGGTTGTTTCTTTTTCTACTGTTAGCGACAGTACAGACTGAGCTTTGGTGTTTGTGTGTATTTGAGCTGTTGTGTTCACGATACGTGTCACTCAATCCAGAGTCAGTTTTCTGTTTGTATTCCGTCTTAATTTATTTCATCAATCGCAGGTCAAACAAACCTCTGTAAATTATTGCCCTTATGCCTGTAGGCCCGTAATGCCCGTATGTCCCTTCTAAGCCTATGTTACATACAGAATTGTGTGCAAAGAAACAGATGCAGTCTGAAAAAATATAAATTGCATTGTTTGACCATCTTTAAAAAGTTAGAAAAAATTAAAATTATTCAAGTCCTGCATGCTGACGATAAGGGTATTTGAATGTGCACTAACGCCCCAAAATTATTCATCAAGTTGATTGTGCCTTGACTGTATCAGTCAACAACCACTTGGCTTCGGATTACATCCTCATAAATCATGATAGATGGTGCTGATCAGCTGCTAAACATACAGATGAGATAAGTCCAGCCAGGCTGAACTGGCAGACAGATGAGGGGGCGGGGGCCAGGAGGCTTGTGAATGGGAGGATTTGATGACCGCACATGGTGAGCTCGCCATTCTTGCTCCTGCCAACCGAGATAGACAGATAGAAGGACAGATATGAGGGTGACTGGGAGCAATCAGGCAGAGTCAGATACACTGCTACAAAAGTGAGCCTCTTCTTCAGCAATCTCTCTAATTGGCCATCCAGAGACAGCTGCCTGTGTTCGGAGAGGAGTCGAGCAATAAATGCCTCCTGCTGCTCTCCTGGATGCTTTTGATGGCAAACCAAATGAGTCTCTCCTATAATTTGATTGTAGTTTCTCTGGCATCGCTCTTTCTGTTGTAAACAGGATTTTTTATCAAAATGATGCAACACACCACCAGATGAACTCATGTGACTGAACGCACCAACCAACCAACCAACTACCAAGCAGTCCTAAAGCTGTGACATGTTTTCTTTTATGTGCTTTGATTTCTCTGCGAAGGCTGCATCCGGCTCTCTCCCTCTCTATAAGACATATTTCACACAAATAATATGTACATAGTCAAGTGCAATGTTGTCACCTACTATTGATGATTTACACGGTATCTCCTCCGAATGTCAGACACTTGTAAGTGTGAATACGAGCATCATGGACTGTGGCCTGGTTCTTTGGCTTTGTCATCCCAGACACTACATCAGCTGCGCCTTTTTGAGATCTAATGGAAACACATGTGTTTGCATTAGATCTACCCCACCACCACACACACACACACACACACACACACACACACGCACACACACACTCCTTCATGCCTCCTTCTTAATAACTAAATTATGCATGCATCAGGACAGTAAATCAGCTTGTACATGCTGACAAGAAAGGGCATCAGGGATACCCATAAGAATATGAAGTTCTGCATTGATGGCATCCCTCTATCACACGCACAGGCTAGCATCAGTGTCCAAATCACATCTTCATACGAGCAGAGTTCCACCTGCAGCAGGAGACACAGGTAATTAGCTACACATCAAACACCTGTGCCCCAAAAAGCTGATACGGGAGCCATTGTATGTCAAAGAAAAACACACAATAAACCTTTTTGCTCCTTTTGCATCCCTTTTAAACCTGGAATGAAGCCATTTAACTACCTACTCCCTGTCAGCTTTAGCAGGCAGGAAATTACTGCTGCAAGTGTTCAGAGACCACGAGCGACAACACAGGTTGATGTTAATGTTGTTGTTTTTTTAATAATTTATTTGTGAGAAAAAAAACTAAAAAATAAAAGGACAATTGTGGGACAAACGTCTCTGTTGTGCTGTCCTCACTCTCTGCTCATCACCCCAAGGAGTGTTGAGTTTGCATTGACTTGATTAATCCTTTCAGACGTCCACACATATACACGCTGTCCCCGTGTGCGTGAGAGACGGAGTGAGAGCAGTCAACAAACAAAGGCAGGCAGGCAGAGATGGAGAGGCTTCAAGAAATGTCTGTGGGTGGATTTCCATAGAACCCCCACCCCGTCCTCAGTCAACCATGTATGCACTTCTAAAGATGCAGACAGAATGCAGCTTCTGTTTGATTTGACATGTGCTGTCTTTTTGATTAGGACATCACTTGGCTCTGAAGCTGTTTTGGTTCCCAGTTTGCTGTAAAGACCACATCAAAGTCTTGGCTACACACTCTTTGGCTACTTTGGTTTTCACTTCATGCCGAATACTGCCTCTACGCCATCTAAGCAAATGTTGAAAGCTTCTCCCTTCACTGGCCTTGAGCTAAAAATGAAATCCCTGCTGTAGCTACAGCTTTCTCTTCTTTAAATATGAAGTAGTCTTTTAATTGCCTCAAAAACTAAAGCTAAACTTTGAATGTTGTTGTCATAGTCAATTGTCCTAGGAGTTGCTGCCGTGTGTCA
The DNA here is from genome assembly GCA_037832705.1 of Centriscus cristatus. Lineage (NCBI taxonomy): Eukaryota > Metazoa > Chordata > Actinopteri > Syngnathiformes > Centriscidae > Centriscus > Centriscus cristatus. Next base: position 956,238 of record JBBMJM010000015.1, on the reverse strand, counting down.
AGTGGTGTCAGTTGACAATGCTTCTTGGTGAATGTGTACATGAATCATTTCAGACATATAGTTTCAGTTAATCTGAAGCAGATTTGAACTGAAGCTCACTACTTCCATTCCAGAAATTTACTGTTGCTCATACAAATTGTGTCTTTTTGCATGATGTCCAGGCTTAGGGTTTGTGCACTGGTGACTTTGCCACACACTCATGTTGCTTGAATACTGGACTTGCTATCTTGCTATCTCGGAAATGCTATCTTTGTGTTTTCACTTCAGATGATTACAGTGCCCTCTCAGAGCCTGGATAGTGCTCAGCGGTGCGTTTCACCCTGCCGAAGACCTTCATTTTACCACAAGAATGGTCTGGTACGAGTTAAACTGCTGTGATATTGCAGAAGAGTCATGTGATATTTATTTGATCAGATTAGCCGGTCACATTTCGTAGTGATGTGGATTAGTGTAATCTCTCTGATGATACAGTGGAACACGAGCGAACAGAATGGCAGACTGAGGCTGCTGCTGAGGTGTGTACTTACAGAAATTTGCACAATGGGTTCTGTGATTTGTCTAGTTATCCCAAATCAGCTGTGAGACATGGGTGAGGGCTGCATGTGAGACGGAGATGGAGGCCTGTGACACTCTGCACCAAACCCTAACGAGAAGCAGGGAACCAAAAGAACTGGGCAATGAGATTAGATGCAACTCAATTCAATTACAGCTGAGCCGCCACGGGTGATGCTTTAAAACTCATCCTGTTAAGATCCGGTTCACAGACGAAGAAGAGGACCGCAGCTCTTACTCAGTCGCTGTATGCCGTACACGGCCACAACATCTCATTCCCAACAGCTCTGACATATAAGCACAGAGGGCGTCATTAGGGCTCAGCCAGATTTGAGAGCAACTGCAATGCTCTGATGTTGGTTTAAAGAAATAATTGAGTTTGGAGCCAGTGCAGTAGTTGGTACATGAAGAGTTATGCTTCTTTGACCTCTGAGACAAAATGGACACGTTACTTGAGACATATTTGATGATTTTATGGATTCAGGAACATTTTAAATAGCCCGGTGTATATGACTCAGTCCTATCAAGTTTGCAGGAATAAATCCTGTTTTAGCTCTTATCGGGCTCCCACACATCCAGACCCAGACACATTGAGAAAGCCCACGCATCCCCTGTCTTCAACCTTGACCTGCACTTGGTCTACTGAAACAATGATAGGCTGCGTGGGAAAAACACCTTTTGCAGCCTCGGTTATGCAATTAAAGTCCTGACACGACTCTGTTGTGTAACATGTTCAGTAAATAAACAGCCTGCACAACAACTGTAGAATTGTAAGTGTGCCATGAAATATGTATGTAATGTCAAAATGTGATGTCAAATACACACATACTACAAATTGTTGTTGTAATTGCATACTTTAATATATATCTTTTACTGGAGTGGGACGAAATCTGCTCTGAATTTTAAATTAATTACAACAGTTAACATGTGTACCAAATTCTTAAGTGGCTATATATGTTCTTTTCAGTTGTAATTTAAAAGAACATGCTTTTACATTTACACGTTATGCTTCAGGATTTAGTTTCAATGTGTTTTGTGTTTTGTGTGGAAAAATGTGAATGTGATATTGTGGTGAAACTTGTTTTCTTCACTTGAAATATGGTTCACAAGTCTCATACAAGACACATAAAAACATCAATAATAACCTCGTAAAACGGCAATATTTAGGAAAATCACAGCATTTTACACCCGATTATCCCGATTAGTTGTACACAAAGTCAAAGTCAGTGCACCCTGTCCTCAGGAAGAGTTCAATGAGTGTCATATTCCAGTGCTTTAGGGTTTTCTATGACACAGTCTGTCATTTCCCTATTTTTCTTCACCTTCTTCCACCTGGTCTCTCATCTGTAGATCTACCCCCTTCGGACTCCGCGGAGGTCGACTCAAAGCAGATGTTCGCAAACCATCCGTGTAAACCACAACATTAGGACCACTCCTTGGAATACAACAGAAAAATCAAAACACTACTACTCTTACATTTCACTAGAAACTACTTGCCGATGGAATCTCTGATGACTGTGGACATTCCGAGACCTCTCCGCTCACAGACGCTGGAGTTATTTCTAGACTGTGACATTCTTGCTTCGGAACTTCCCAACCTTTCTTAACAAGTCCAGCTTTTCTTGAAAAGTCTTGAAAGTAGATTATGTGGTCACAAAAGCTATTAAATCCATTCAACTATATTTTTTTGTGCTCTCAACTCCCAGCTCTGGTTTACACGGTCTATGATTGTCCAATCAGAACTGCTGCAGCCAATGGGGATCATAATAAACTAAACTAAGTTTTATTGTAAAAACAGCAATGACAATTAAAATTACACATAAAGAGCAAAAGATGAAGAAACCACATCACATTTTATCCAGATTTTATGGGGTTTTCTCAGAACTTTATGATAAAGACATAAATATTGGTTGAACGTTCCTGTTGGCATCAGCGTTAAATGCGGTACTATGATATTCAATACCTTATGTAGTTGTGATTTTAGACTGCTCACACATCCACTGATATTTTTTTTTGTCAATGCAATGTGGTCTGGTATTATTATATGTGTATTTATTTCTATTTGAAAAGGTTATTTATGTTCACCTCTAAGGTTTCATCATGTGTCCTCACCAATGTTTTTTATAATTACGGTTGTGGATTTGATTCGCACAGTCCATGAGGACACAGGTCACACCACTAATGGTTAACATTTACAACGTGATAAACGCTCCTTTGGTTTAATAGCATGATTAGCAGATGATTAGCATAAACCTGCTGCCTCCACACCCAGGGATTATAGGAGGTAAAGCCTGTTTTTACTGTGCTCCATTATTTGTCTGTAACATGTTATAAATGGTGTACACGGCGTACAGCTGCTGTGGACACTGATTATCACCAGTGGAGGTTGAAGCCAACACTCCGAACAGGATGACCAGTGTATGTTTATCTATAACGAAAAACTTGGAATTGCAAAACATGCACTTTCACTGTTGTTAATTCCTGTTATTCATATTTATTTTACTGGCTGAGATGAAAATCTGATTTCCACCTTGCTCCCCGATTCATTTTTGTTCATTGCAGAGTTTTAAATCTAAACCACAAAACAAAGTTTTCTGCTGACTTTAGAAGAAGCTGCAGTGAAAGCAACACATTTCTTGACAGACTATTTACCGCTACCAGATTCCATCTCTTAATTTCCATACAAATGTAAAACTAGGCAAGCATGGATTCTCCTTTGAATCTTGAATGAATCCAATTGTTCCCACACAGTTTGGGGTTTGCCAGCAGCAGGAGCGCAAATCAGCAGTTTCAAAATAAAAGTGCGTTGCGAGATTCTAATCTGATTGACAGTACTTTATTTCCCTCTCTCACAATGTAGTTAATTATATTGCACTGACCTGGGAGATGAAAATTGGGGGGAATAACAGATTTAAACAGTGAAGTCACAAATATGTCTACAGTCTAAATCCCTGAGACATTCACCCTGAAGCATTTCTATTTTATTTTATTTTCCCATTTGGCATGTTGGGATATTTAATGTTCTTATAACTGAATGACCGATTGCTGTAAAAAAATGTTTTGATCAATATATGCATTGAACTGACACTGACCCTATATCTCGTAGCCCTACACAATCTTCAGCGTTCGTACTTCTGTGTCTGTCTGTATAGCTCTGCGTTGAATCATGCCATTGTGTTTTGTTTTTGTGGTTTTCTGTGATAGACACTGAAAATGAATGGATCTTGTTACTGATGCTACACCAACAAGATTGACAACACTTTTTTTCCCTTTTAAACAGTTTTGGTTTGTTTGGTCCTTGGAAAGTCAGGTGATGCCAGGTGATCACAAGTTGTAGAACATAAGCACCATACTGGGTTCAGCTGCTGAGTATAAATGAGATTGTATTCAACTACATGCACAATAATACAGAGACACTATCAACTATAGTTTTCATCAATTTTCTGACATCA
>JBBMJM010000015.1:925019-943933 GCA_037832705.1 Centriscus cristatus | reverse complement strand
AACAACAACAAAGAGGAGGAGGCAGAAAATACACAAAAAATCATGACGTCCGAATTACGACTACAATTTGCAGCTATTTCACCATCAGAATTTTGTTCACTTGTTATTAATATCCACTCTTAAGTATGTCTTGTTAAAGGAGTGTTGGAACTGCTAATAAACTGCTAACAAATACAGGAAATGAAATATTACAGAAGCATTTGTCATTTACATCAGTAAAAGATCTTCGCCTGCAGTGTCTGAGAGTTTTCACAGATAAGGAAGTCAGCGGTGCATCACAAGCAATAACATTTATGTCTGAACTCGAAATTGAGTCTAACGCACCTAATTAAAAGAATTAAAAGGATGTGAAATGTGTGTGAGTGTGTGTATTTCTGTGTTGTCATTGTCTCGCTGCGCTCCATCCTTTGGTGACGCTTGCAGCCTTTGCCAGGCTGTGAGATGCAGGCAGGGGCAGTATTTTTGGTGCCAAGCTCCAGGGCAGGTGTGAGGAGGTTTTCAACCAGAGTCAAGGTTAGTCCACTGAAGGACTGCATGGTTTGTCCGAGAATATGTACAAATTCAGCCTTTAGATGCACGAATGAGGCTGAAACTGAAAAGCCGAAGCTGAAACTGAAGCTGAAACTCAAAACCTTACCTGTGTTTTTATTGCACTATTGTCATTTTTATGTAATTACTCATATATATATATTATATTTAAGCACCATAGTTGGTTGACACAAGAATGATTTCATCTTTTTTTAACAACTTTATTCAACATTTTTCATACAAAAGATCAATCTGCATTTTGATCAATCATGCCATATGTATAAACGTCAAAGCCCCCAGCCCAAGTTTCTAAGGTGGTTACAGGATATGGATAGGTATGAAAAAGAAAATTACACAACAGCGTGTGTGTGTGTCTGTGTGTCTGTGTGTGTGTGTGTGAGAGAGAGAGAGAGCTCTTAGATCACTGAAGTCAGACGTTTCACATGGATCTGAACTCCTTATTCCAGCGTTGCAGTCAGCATTTTCTCTTCATATGCACTTTTCTGCCTTGGTCTCACCCCTCCGTGTGTCAACCCGCTGTGCAAAAGTTGAACCTTAATGATTGTGAAGCTGTCACACCACGCCAACTCACCCAGGCAGCTTGATAGTGAAAGACTTTGTGTGCTTGTGCTCCATCCTGTACCCTTCCCTCCACTTGACGCTTGAAGGTTGTTCAGAGATCTAGGGTGGACTTAATTCACGAGGGGGCTCAATCTGCACAGGGATGATCGTGCTTTGGCTCACAGCGGGCAGTTAAAGTTCATCACATCCAAGTGAAGAACTGCAGCTGTAGTAGAAGTGACACTGAACGATGTCTTTCCAGTATTTTAGTAGCCTGAGATCAGCTAGACATGTTTGTTTCCTGTCGCTTCCTGTTTCCTGTTTATTACTCAGCAGGATTGTCATAAACAACCCACAGTAACACACACGGAGATGATAAACTGACAGTTTGTTTTTGTGACCGAGTCAGAACATGTGCAGACATGCTGATTTCGCTGTATACTTGTGCCGCTGTGTTTGGAGAATGGCAATGAAAAGCGAGAAACGGTTGGCACGACGTTTGAAAATGGCAGCGTTCACTAAATAACTAGTCCCCCCAGGAAACTGCAAAGTGTTTATTCTGAGGAGAACAGTTTTTCAATCAGCGGCTTGAAAGTTGATTTTCATTTTAGGTTCAGGTTGAGGTTGGTTTAAAAAAACAACCTAAATTGACCAGCAATAAATTAATGTAACAACAGACCACAGGAGGGAATCAAAAAACGTGATGCACAAGAACCGGGGACAGTTTGGGGGGGTGTTCATAATTAGATTTACAGTACATGGAAAAAGAAGAAAGTGGAATAAAGGGCAATGTGGTTGGTATCGCAGTGATGAAATGGCTTAGAACACCACTTACTATTTTCAGATCGGCTGCGTGGGATGAAAACATGCTGTTGTGCTGAAGGTGTGATATTTTCAAAGTAGAGCGGGATCCTCATCTTAATGGTCTTGTCATAAATTCCTTTGAATGTTTTTTTTCTCTTTCTCTTTTTCTATTTCTACTTTCTGTACACCAATTGTCAAGGACGCTGCGCCCTGCGCCTTGAATTACTTTCTTTTCTTATGTCTTATCTCACCCCAACTGGTCGAGGCAGAAGGCCATCCACATGTAGCCTGAAGTTTCTGTGCCTGTAAAGGCAAGAACTGCTGCTACCAATGTTTTCATTTAGTGAATATGATGAGCAAACTGTGAATCGGTGCTACACAAATCCGTTCTGACCTGATGTGACATCATCACCCTGCTTACATGCCCGACACTCCTGCATTCACAGAGAGTTGCATCTCATTTCATGGATGGTTTGCTGTGTTTTAGGTGGTGGCCCTGGGGAAAAACAGCCGTGGTTACCACTACATCCTGGCCAATCTGGTGAGTTATAACCCAGCCGCTCCCTGGACATGTGATAATCTTCTTCATGGCATGCATGAAAATAGGATAATAGGCTTCTGCATGAAATGAGGAAAAGATTCTTTATTTATTATTATGAATACAGTCAGTCAGTCAGCCTACATTGCAAGTGTGCCCGTGATGATTATGCTCACATTAAATAAATGCTATGAGCAATAAAAACATCATTAAACCTTTTACCCAACGTTAGAAGATGCCCCCCCACACCCCACACGCCAACTCATTTGCTCAGGGGAGAGAACTGTTCATGTAGCATGAGAGTTTTGAGTCGGAGGCCTGCGTTGCTTTTTCTTGCCGATCCCCAGACTTCAGAAGATGTGATTATGCAGCAGGCAGACACTTGTCCTTGCACGCAACGGCACAACTCTACACAAAAAAGCAGCTATCTGACCGTAAAAGAATAAAATCCATGTAATTTCTCTGGGGTGAGGAATAAAAAAAATCAAAGGCTGCTAGGGCAGCGGAGGGTTCTGAAATGCTTTAAAAGAATGTTAGCATATTACATGGAGAAGTTGTCTGCGTGAAAGTAGGCCAGTCAGTTCAAGTAAAATGTTCTGTCTTCCACATGATTTGACAAATTCTGTTAATGCGATCTGGAGTTTGTTTATCTGTAAACGAATTCACTTTAAAGCGTGCAGGAAAACATTTGCCTCAGTGTAATGAATGTAATAGCAAACACATGTTCACGTACAGGGCAGTGCTCTTAATGGAATGCACCTTGATGAAATACTGATAATGTTTGGTGGTGTTCGCCCCAGGTCATATTCAAAAAAGTCAATGAAATACAAGGTACATGTTTTTTTCCTGCCCTGATTTCACTTCTGCCTCACCTCAGGGATTTTCAAATGTAAGTTTGGACAAAGTCTTTGCCGGCGGAGCCAATATTTCAGGGTTTCAGATCGTCAACCCTGAGAACCCGATTGTGCAGCAGTTTATGCAGCGGTGGGAACGTTTGGATGAAAGAGAATTCCCAGAAGCCCGGAACACTCCTCTGAAGGTACTTTGCAAGGCCCTTCATTGTACATGCAAAATACAGGGATGATTCCCTCTGAAGTTATCTCCATCGCTTCTCCTCTCATCCTCTGTTTGCCTTTGTCAGTCTGACTTCCACCCGCCCCTCACTGCCTCTTCTCTACTTTGCATCCCTCCCAGCAATCAATATATCGATAGGCGGTGCAAGGCAAGGTTATATCGTGGCTTCAATTTGCATCTCATTAAAACAATGATGAAGAAATAAATGGATTTTGAATGCCATTTAATTAGATTTCGTCATGCTCTTGTGGTCAACAAACAAGTCGTCCCGCCCCTCAGTGGTCAAAAGGTTGAGCTGAGTTGGACCGGAGGTTCTCTGGAGATAAAATCACATATTGATGTTCCACCCACATCCCAACTCTGCAATCAAAGTTTTGAAAGAGGTCCCGACCACCTGTCTAAGTACACCGTTTCTGTGTCTCACACACCCACTGAGACGGATCAGCGGAGACTTTTACAGCGATCCTTTGTTTTACTCCAAACAAAAACTATTTACAAACTGAGTCAAAAGACAATTAAAAGGACCTAGAGATAATATACCCAGAAGCCAGAGGTGGAAAACAGCAAATTACAGTCACTCATTAACTTGAGTTGATCATTGAGTTGTTTTATGCAATACAAGTAAAAGTACTTTTTTGTCAGATCTTCAGGACATAAAAAGAAAGGAGACATGAAACTATTAAACAGACAGGCTCTTTTATGCTCAGCTCTGGTGCTGTAGTTCAAATTCCAGACATAACTCGCCAATAACCAATTACAATTTTTAAATGTCCAACTTGCTCCCGAAGCCATTAAAATTTCCTATTTGTTTGCAGAAATATCTCAGGTATCTCACCACTTGTATTGTTTCTTTGTTTTCTTTTTTCCACAGTACACTTCTGCCCTGACCCACGATGCCATCCTTGTCATAGCAGAGGCGTTCAGGTACCTGCGGCGCCAGCGTGTGGACGTGTCTCGCCGGGGTAGCGCCGGTGACTGTCTAGCCAATCCGGCTGTACCTTGGAGCCAAGGCATCGACATTGAGAGGGCTCTCAAAACGGTAGGGGTGTGGGGGGCAGGAACGAGAGTGAGGGAGGCAGGCTGATAAGTAAAGAAAAGGCGAGAAGAAGTGAAGCAGAGATAGCAAGTGAGAGTGTGATAAAGATGGAAAGTGACAGTGAGAAGGGAAGAGAGCGCAAAGCGGTTCAGCTCCCTCTGCCTCTGGATATCTTAGCACAGAGCTCACTCACATTCAGGCCTTCATTACCATAAAAGTACAGCTTTTATTAAAGCATATCCAGTTCATCGTCTGATTAACACACTCTAGTTGCTCCATGGATACATGCACCTTAATACCAGCAATGCATCCAAAGCAATCACATTCCTTGGCATGTCTGTCTCACATGTCAGGTCCAAGTCCAGGGTATGACTGGGAACATACAATTTGACAACTACGGCCGCAGGACCAACTACACCATAGATGTTTATGAGATGAAAACAGGTGGGCCGAGGAAGGTAAGCAACAGCGGTGAGCTCTACCAGCTGCCAACCATCATCTCTCATGTGCAGACCTTTATCTACACACAGCCACCAGCTGGCAGGCATCAAGGTTTGGTTAGTTTTTTGTCAGACTGTTGGACTTAAGCCAGCCTGTAATTTTAAATGATTTATTGATTGTCTGCAGAAGATCAGGGTGTTGACCACATGTTTGGGCATGAGAAACCTTGTCATGATTGTCAGACATTTTCAAACAAGCCTGCACCTCGATTCATGAAATCACAAGCTCTTATCGTCACATAGGACCCAGACAACAGCAATGTACTTTGCCTTCAGGTTGCACGGTTGACAAACTGTGACAAGCATTATGACGCCAGAATCACCCTCTCTCCACCCTTCCATCTAATAGCTAAAACTGTCCCATCAAAAGAATGACACCTTTTGGGCCATGGGCAGTAGGATATTTGGTCCACGGCTGACATGCATGACCATTCAAATAACCAATTACTGTAAATGAGACCCAGGCTGGGCTTAAAATAGTAATTCTCAGTGGTGCATTCACATTATAAGCACCGCCATATGATGACCTCTGGTTTTATTTCCTAACCTCACTGACTTCCTCGAGACAGCTGTGAATTTCTCGTTAGCTGGATAAGTGTGGGATCAGTCTGATGTGACACGTGATTATGCCGCCTGCCTCCCAGGCCTCTACAGCCCACACTTCAATTAGCATTGCACAGCCCTTACAGCCATCCCTGCATCGTGCAACAGAGAGCATGGAGAGAGGGAGGTACGGAGGGGAGAAAAGAGGTCAAGGGAGGGAGAGAGTGAGGGAACAAGGGAAAATGAGACAAGCTGGGCAGCAGTTTGTCAGGACCTGGAGCCCAGAGTCACCCCAGTGACAGTTAGACGATGAAGGTTCTTAGCTGTAACTGTCACAAGTGATGTATGGGCAGATATCTGTCCCAACTGCTCAGGGTGAGATCAGGACTTTGCCTCTGCACTCCATGACACCACTCCTCACAGTCTTGTCCCCGAGCTCTCAAACATCATTGGCAGTCAAGAGTGTAAATGTTAAGACTTCTCCGCAGCCTGGGAAGTGCAACTAACAACATTCTCAGTTGTATGCTGTCAAAATTTTGAGCCAGTTTGCTGCTCCCCAGCGCCTCCACTTGGCAATTAAAAACTCTGCCACTCCCGTGCACCTGCCTGGTCCAAACTTTGAAAGATCTGAGGAGAAAAAATGGAGACCAGATGTGAACAGCGAACAAGTCTGGCCAGCAATCGTTTGACTATTGGCAGCAAACATAAGCAACGCACTTCATCATGAGCCAGACCAGTCATTGTTTCAGATAGGCAAACAAACACTTGACACTGGTTTGACTTAAGCATCTGTACAACAGAAGGCACCGTGACAACAATTCCAGACCCTTTGCAGCAGAACCCATGGAGCCACAGGAATATTAAGATAAATTATTGAACATGTATGCAGTTCACAGGCCTGAATATCAATTATTTACCATAAAACCCGCAAAAGCTGAAGGTGGGAGCGACTGTCCTCCATGTGCTCATCTACTGCAGAGGAGCAATGTGTGGGGCAGTTTGGTCTCAGCTCACACACTGTAATATCTGTGATTATCAGTGAAGTTAAATGGTTGTTTATTCCTAGTTACACTTCGGCGCCCCTTTTGTGCTTTTGTAAAGAGTAATTTAAATTGTTTAAATTTATGCAGCAGAATATTAAGTTGCTGCAATGAGCTCTGCACCATGTTTGTTCTATGTTCTGGCAGGAACTCACCCTGCTGTATGATCACTTACAGCTGGTCCCATGCTCGAGGACATTCACTCTATATTTTGGGGTCTGACTTGAGTTTGAAGCTGAGCCGAGCAGATTATTTGCACAAATTAAATAAATCCATAGACTTCTCACATTATAGTGTGAGAGCATCGAAAAATAATTCACCTTGAGCTGAAAAGGAAGTAAGCACTGGCTCCAAGTGGTAGCATTGACAGCGTTTATTTTTTCATTTTACATTTTCAGTATTATTTTTCAGCTTGGTGACGCAGATTGGAACAAGGTCAAGCAACATGCCAAGCAACAGATTTCATGACTGAAATTTAGTCACAGACAATAATTGTGACTAAATGTTAGCGTTACATCTTCTCTGGACCTCCTCCTGTGCAATTCCCAGACAGAAGACTGTCTCATGTATTTATTGTGCTGGGAGCAGCTGTCAACCATAAAACCATAAAAGTTTACTGTAACAACATTTCCTGTACCAACTAATTAAAACCCATTCAAACCAATTTCATCAGGGAAGATGAGACTGCTGAAATAGGCCAGCAGACATCTCTGGTAACATTTCCATTCATGTTTCAAAAACATGATCTGTAGTTTTTGTTAACAGAGAAAACTGAACAAACTGATGAAAACATAATCTCGTTGCTGTAGGTAAAAACACTTGGATATACATCATAGCAAGAACAAACAGGCAAATGGCACAAACCAGCTTTGAGGAAAGTACTGGCATAGACAGTATAGATGGGGCTGATACACTGCAATCGGCTTCTGGGTGTGTTTGTATTTATCATATCTATCAGTATCATGAGTCGGTGGTCTTGCCTACAGTGTATATTGTGCAATCGAATGATTGATGTGTGAAACGCTGAGAATAACGCTGTTATTTCACGCCTCTAATGTTTTTGAGTTGCCAACCACCAGGCATATGAATAATAATATCAAGTGTCCATGGTTCTTCCTGAACTGTGGCACATCACTAACTACTGTTTTCTCTTTGCAGATTGGGTACTGGAACGAGTACACACGATTTGTAAATATAATGGACCCGCAGGTCACCAACGACTCCTCAGTGGAAAACCGAACGATTGTGGTCACTACTATTATGGTACACTTTCCATGCAGTTTTAAATGTTTCACCTATTCTGCCACTCAAGGTCATGGTGTTGATTCCAGTGATACATTCTGTCCTGGGCGGGTAGAACCACATCTTTTTTGTGTTGCTTTCCATCCACTCACTACATGTTGAAACAGTCGATCTCACACTGGGGGAGTGTTTCAACTGTATCCGTGTGGGTGTCAAAGCATTTTGATTTTCCATACTTCAGTGGCCTGTCGTAGCAGTGACATCACAATAATGGTATAAATGATAATGGTTGACTCCATCAATTACAAAAGCATACAAACACATACGTAAGTAGACCTGTCTGTCCTCATCAAGTAAATGTTCAATGACACCTGGGATAGACTGGTCGAATAATGACCACAGGATGATACTGCAATGGTTTCACAAGCTGGGCAAAGCAAAATAATTATTTGGAGGAGGGATAAAGAAATGCATTCTTGCTTATCATCCCCCTGATCTATTTTGTATTGCTCTTCCACGGGTTCTGTGTTGAAGTCAGTCAGCGATCTTGAAAGAATTATATCCTGAATGTTTTCCCAGATCACACTAAGGCACATAAAGAAAATTGATTCTCAATTAAACTTATAGCTTCCATGGCAAATGCACATAAAATAGGATGACAGTGTTATTACCCAGAGCGGTAACTCTACGGAAGACAAAGAAAAACAAATCAAATTTTCATGTTTTGAAAAAATCGTATTTATTTCCTTTGTTTCTAAGAGGTAAAGTGGCCACAAGAGGAAATGTTTAACATGACGAGGATCAGGTTTAAATATGTTTACTGGAGGGAAACACTCAGTGGATCCAAGGTGAGGGACTACATTCAGCACAGAACAAACAAACCATTGCTCTCCTACTTGCACTGTAATTGTCTGTGGCTGTAATGCCTGCTCTCCTGAGCACTCCTATTGTTCCATAATGATGATGTGCTCAGGAAGAGAACAGACAAGCTGCACCAGCATTTTGAACAGGGGGAAACAGTATGACTAGCACGCTCCGGCTATCCTTTTGTAATTATTTCATATGCAGAGTATTATTTTGCTTTTTTTCTGGACAGCCAACAACAGCTCTTTTTTCCCTTTGTATATATTTAATTTTGGAATGAAATAGTCTTTAAACGGCGGCGCATTGGTGCAATTTGCTTGAATATGCTGAGATACTATTGGGCACTCTCCGATCTCTATCCAGTCACTGGCATTTATTTGTATAAACCCACCCCCACCCACATCCCCACCCACCACTGAGCCGTCCCACACCTTGCTCACCAATGACTCCCAGCCCTTTAAGAACTGCCCCCACACACACACACACACACACTGACATGATTGCATCCCTTTTCCTTTAGCCCACTTTGCTTTATGGCACACTGTTGCACCATGGGGCTCAATATGGGTTGGGTGTATTGGTTCTTGGTGTCCGCTGGCTGCCACAGCTTGATGAACGCAGTGTGGGCACATGATCACGCTGCTGTTATCAGTACATATTTGTGCATTCGCGGGGCATCATCTAAGCAAGCATGACTGCATGTATGTGATTATAGAATCTTATGATGTTTTTAATCTGTCTGGATTTGCCGGGGTTTGTGTGCAGTCCTGTGTGCATGGGTGCTAATTAGTGCATGTGTGCTTATTTCTGTATCTCTGACTTTGCGCCAGGGCATGGGAGTGAATAAACCAGTGTGTGTTTGAATCAACAGGAAGCTCCTTATGTGATGTACAAGAAAAATTATATGCATCTGGAGGGGAATGACAGATATGAAGGCTACTGCGTCGATTTAGCATCTGAGATTGCCAAACATGTTGGAATTAAGTACAAACTGTCTATAGTAATGGATGGGAAGTACGGAGCCCGAGACCCCGAGACCAAGACGTGGAACGGGATGGTGGGTGAACTGGTCTATGGGGTGAGTACTGGGAGCCTTGTTTTCGCTGATTACATGACAGTTTGCAAGGAACTTCAACATGAGAGGAGATCTCATTTTTCTGGCTTAAGGTCATCACCAACCCATTGTGAACTCATCAGCTTTTGCTCAGTTCAAAGTCTAATGCCGTGTCAGGAAGCTCAGCTGTGAGTGAATTTGTTGAATGCAGCCTCAAGCATTGGAGAGTTGGTGATCATCTTGAGACAGAGAAAATGAAATCATTTCTCAGTGCTGTTCATTGCAACAATTCCTCCTTGCTTAGCCTAGAAATCTGTCTTATCTGTCTTACAGCCGAAACAGAGGTAAGTACTTGAAAACAATGAGTCCATATGGCAAACACCCTGTAATCACTTTGATGTGTGAAATAGTGTACGCCTTTGAAGTGATTGTGTAATTATGTTCAATGTTTGATGTGTATGATGAATACGCCACATTGTAAATTCACAGCTGAGAAAATCTGACTGCGAATCAACAGCTAAATGGTGCTTTGTGGTTAGAAACAACAAGATCCATATGTGTGGGGCTCCATAATGGTTGAGGCGGTCACATTAGCAAAGGGTCATGGCATGTTTTACATCTGACAGAGTGCTCAGGCTCTGGCAGCTCTCTAAGCATTCCAAAATTACCCCTCTCGCCACCTATCTGAGGCCACAATAGTTGAACGGGGGCCAAATACAAAATGCATCAGGGATAGGCTTCCTCATCTGTTCAATTTCCCAACTATCAGTCTGAGAGATTGCTTGGTTTGATGTCCTATCGCCACCCAATTATCTTTCAAATAAGAAAAGTCCACTCCCTGCAGATGGAAAGAGAAAAAAAATAACGTGACTGTCAAGTGTTTCCAGGCCTGCAATTTTACAGCAGGTGGGCCAGGACTAATAGTTCTGTACATGTTGACCTTCTGACCAGCAAATTAATTTGATTTTAGTTGTCTTTTAAAGGTTGCGCCTGAGGCTGCTATTGCTCCGTTTCTCTCACCATTGATTGAGTGATGCTTACGCCTGCACAGGGATTAAACGTTTATAGCCCTTCACAGTGTTATGTTGACAGGGTAAAGAAAACAGTCCTCTTTATTGGGTCAATTTGTGTTGCTCCTAGTTTGACCTTGTAAAATGCATTTTCCTTGCTTGCCGTTGCAATCCAGTGGTTCAACACAACATGGAGACTTGTACTTCATGGAATGGCTTCTATGAGTGGAGCATTTATTTAATTAACCACATACACACCAGCTGCAGTAACACTGTCGAATGTGATTAATTATTTCCCCATGCTTTTAACAAAAGCACCCATTGTGTTGGCTGAAAAAGCAGCACCACCTCTGTGGATGTGTTTTGATAGTATAATGTGATTGAAGCCACAGAGAAAAGGAGGGAGATAAAGAAAAACAGCTGTGAAATTAAGAAAATGGCTTGTCCCATGCCAGAATAGGTGTGTACTGTCTTTTGGAAATCCAGTCACCTGAGTACCATGAGTTGAAGTCAGTGCAACCACAGCATTTTCCTCTCTTTGTACAGGAGCCTTGAAAAGGCCTAAATCGGTTGCCTGTTGGTGGCGTAGACCCCTTTTAGCATTTTTCCAAAATATAAACTAATTGTTGATTGTACTGTTTTAGAACATGGTAACACAATGGATCACCAATAACATCAGAATATCATTGTCTTTCTCTTGAGTAGGGTCACATAATACTGGTACAAAAATTATAGTTAGCTTACACTACAGGCTATTTCATTAAAATGAGCAAATGAAAGAAACAGAGAAGCCAGAGCCATATAATCTTTATATTCTGTATGTCTGTTTATATGTATATCTACATACATACTTTGACCAACAACTTTGAATTAATTTTCTCTGTTTATGCACTTGCTAAAACAATATATAGAATTTAATGTTTTTCAGATATCTGTGGGGCAACTAGCCAAAGTTAGCTGGCTAGCATGCGTCCGTTAGCAGTTTGACTAATGCTGCACATAACTGAAAATGCTATCTTAGAAGGGATTTACCTGAAGGCAATGACTTACAAAGCACCTGTCTGTACAGACATTGTGTCAACAAAGCATCCGTGTTCCGTTTCCAAAGGACCCTGAGAGACCCCTTGCAGCAGAAGTTACATACTGTGCTTTTAATTATTGCAACAAATGTCATAACACATTTCTGGGTGTGTGTTCGATTGAAACGCTTGTTCATGCTGTCTCCCCTTGGTCCCCGATTAGTGAATCATTAAGTCAAAAATGTTTCAAACAACAATCTGCCCTGCTGGATTTTTTTTCCAAGCTGTATTTGCACTGCACTTAATTTTTATATGACTACCAGTTTGTCTGTCTGTAATGTGGTTTATGATACATATTATCCATCTCAGATTTATTAGACCTTGTGCAAATGCTACTGTGTGTGCAGACACTTGAAAGACTGTGGCTTGTCGGATCATACTGTATGCAAAATGTGTGCTAACATTTGTAATTTTTCCTTCTTCTTCCACATGCAAACTAACATTCAGCTCCAGTCATTCAGACTTTTTTTTAAATGACCTGAGTCTCCATGCAGTTCGTAACTAATGCTTGCTTACATGTCCCTGTTTCCAGAGAGCAGATATAGCTGTTGCACCTCTCACTATTACTCTGGTTCGAGAGGAGGTGATAGACTTTTCCAAGCCATTTATGAGCTTGGGCATCTCCATTATGATAAAGAAGCCCCAAAAGTCCAAGCCTGGCGTTTTCTCCTTCCTGGACCCGCTGGCCTATGAAATCTGGATGTGTATAGTCTTTGCCTATATCGGGGTGAGCGTGGTTCTGTTCCTGGTCAGTCGCTTTAGTCCTTATGAATGGAACCTCGAAGACCAAGATGAGACCAAAGACCCCCAGACACCTCCTGACCCCCCCAATGACTTTGGCATCTTCAATTCACTCTGGTTCTCTCTGGGTGCCTTCATGCAGCAGGGCTGTGACATATCGCCCAGGTGAGTCTGTACTAATACACACTAGAGATGATAAATGAAACAGCATACAAACAGCACGTGATGAAATGTATTCTTAAAAAGTCACAGACAAACCTTCTGCATGTGTCCATCAGTGCTAGAGTCACTTAACATTCATTGCAGAAATATTCCTTTTGCTTAGTTTGTATGCTAAAATTAGCGTCATGTTAATGGTTTGATCGATTCTTCTTTCAGGCTGTGAAATTAACCTTGACCTCTGAACTCTGAACTCAGTTTCACAGTCAATTAAACCTTGTTTTTCTCCATTACATTATATTTCAGCGAACCTGCATTCTTTCACTGCAAAAGTACTGTTTGAGACTGCTGACTGAGTACAAGGTTATATCATTAAACACAACACAAACCAGTGAGGCCTCATAAGGAACATGAGGTCTCAAAATTGTAAAATGAATATGTTCTGAATTTGGTTGGTGTTGTCAGGAAGGACAGCCGAGGCTAGAGAGCATGGAACAAACTGTCGCAGTGCAAACTAACAGTGACACTGATGAGAAGGTTCACACATGATAAAGTGTAGTTTTTGTGCATCAGCGAGAAGTATTTTTTTTGGGGGGGAGAAGTAATCGGAATAAGAAGCATTATGTATTCTTCAAAATAAAAATAATACCATCAGTAGAGGTCATAAAATGAATAAGATTGGTTAAGGTTGTCAGTGTGATTGAATTCTTGTCTGTGTCCTCAACTGCCCTCTCTCAGGTCACTGTCGGGTCGTATCGTTGGTGGTGTGTGGTGGTTCTTCACCCTCATCATCATCTCCTCCTACACAGCCAATCTGGCTGCCTTCTTGACTGTGGAGAGGATGGTCTCTCCTATAGAAAGTGCTGAAGATCTGGCCAAGCAGACAGAGATTGCATATGGCACTCTGGACTCAGGCTCAACAAAGGAGTTTTTTAGGGTAGGTGATGACAGACATTCATTGAATATGCTCACAGCATGTGTCACCGAGTAGTTTAAATGGTGAATCCTAAACCACTTTACAAGTGGTTGGTCAACTACTTTGTGTAATGTTCTTGATAATCCCCACCTCTCTGCTTTTTCATTTTGAACCTTTAGTTCAGCATTCTTGACCTGCTCCGAATGATGCACGTTGACGGAGATACAGTTCTTGAACCCTCACGACATGAATATGAAATTTATGCGGCAGTGACTGCACTGTGCAACCTTGAGGCAGTGGTGCTGTCAGCAGAAAGTGTGATAACAACATGGAAGACTTAGAGGTGTTAAAAATGGGGCTAATCAAAGCACCCACATCAAGCTCCAACTCAGAGGGGTCAGCTCATGAAATATAATTAGTTAGTTGGCCGTGGCTGGCAAATTGGGACTGATGAAGAAGAGCCCCGTAGGTCAAACAGGGCAGCCTGAAAAATGTAATGAGCAATATGTCCATCGGCACAGGGGACTAGACTCACCATTAAGTCGAAAATGAACTAAAATCTGAAGCGAAAGTATGTTAGTCATTGAAAGCCAGCTACTTTCTCTACATGCAGAGGGGTTGGCAGAGCTGAATATTTTGTTGTTTTTGTTTTCAGTTTTCTACAGTTGCTGTCCAATTTTTGACATTAGCAGAAAATCATTTCTGTTTAAAAGACTTCAACATACATATGACAGTGGCACGTTGTGTAGAACATGGTGTGTGATGTGAAAGCATCATGACATTAATCACATGCTGCTGCACAGGGGCATGTACAGTCTTATGCCAGAGATTGCTGATGCCAGTTACATGTTAGTGACATGTCTCCCGCCTGACAAAGCAGCAGCCACAGCATCAAACTCTGAAAGGTGGTAGGCGAGTCGCAGTTTCCTGTATAATGAATGTCCTAGTTACATCCCAGAGTCTTCAAATAGGAAATGACATGTGTGAACTGCTATTCCAGGGGACTTTTAATTAAAGCTGTGGAGACAAGGAAAAAAACACCCTGATTAATAGGGGTTCAAGTTCTATTTCAGATCTGTTTTTTCAGGAAATACATTCAGGCTTAATGAGACCCATACGGTAGCAGCCAGCTGTACATTTTAAATCAGGTGCAATGTTTCAAACAAGTTATCTCTGGCTTTAATTTTTGATGAATTCACCTGGTTTAGTTGAACTAACAAGTTAGACCGAGCACCATTTTTAGAGTCTACTACAGATCTTCAGTGCACATCTACTCACACTTTACAAAAAAATACATTAAACATTTCAAACATCTAGCTTCTAATAACGCATTAATAACACGTTAAAACTACCTTGCAGATTTTTTTTAGCAACTGAATTAAGTGAGACTTCGGCATAAGGCTCATTGCCTGACAATGACAGGATTCACTTGGTGTTGGGAATGAAGAAAGCTGTGCAGGAGTTTCAAAAAGGCACACTTAGAGCTCCCTGTTCTGCTGTGTACAACCGCTGAGGACAGCTGGTCTGGAAGTCTGTAACATGCCCACTGGAAGGCTGACTGGCTCCAGGCATTCCTGCTCTTGGCTCCTCCTCCCCCCAGACTCCCCAGCATGTTTTGGGCACTCTCTCTCGCCTGTCTCCAGCCTGTCTGTTGCTTTTCCTCTCAACAGTGTGGGATAGCTTCGAGCTTGCCATTCTCAGCATAGCAGCTGTCATGCGGCGATGCAAAACTGTGCTTCGTGTCATCATTTCAATTGCTGTCATCGGCATTTACTTGCAGACAGTTTCCTATTTGTGTTTGGGATTATTAAAAAATGTATCAGTGAGGCCAGCTTTGCCTTCTTGATGAGGCTTCATTGCATCCATAGGCTTGGCTCGATTTCTGAAGGAGAAGCTGTGTTGTAGTAGCCGATCCAATAAAATGGCTTGATGTGGTTGTTTAATTGCGTGTAAAGACCCAGGATGAGACCATCAAAGACAACCACACTGCTGTTCCTTCATCCACCCCATTTAACAGTGTAACAATGAAGGAATGATAATGGGTCAGAGAAACGACAATGTGGCATTGTTTCCCCACTCTAAATACATGATCCAAAGTTTCTCCTGAGAACATCATTCATCTCATTAATCTGCAGGTGTGGTGAAGATGGCAACAGCAGCTCGTGTGCAGCTACCAATGCATCTTGCAAAGCATGAAAATCGATTTCACGTCTCAGCTATTGTGGGGCAGACACTGTAGCCTCTGCATGGTCCAACACAATGTTTAATGAGTAGCTTTTTTCATGCAGAGCAGATGTGCATAGGGCCAAGGTTGCGTGTAGAGGAGACTGAAATTATACAAGGAATCCTGATGCTGCCCTGGAATCATATTGGCATTGTAACACAAGTCTTGTAACCCGGAGCGCTTGTCACTTTGTGTTTCAGTGCACTCTTGAGCAAAGGCGAGACTCCCATAAAGATGTGCTTGAAAGAGAAGCTGACGAAAGTGATAGAAGGCAATGAGATGGCTGCAACCTCTTGAAAGAGAGCTGTATCTGAGTACTTAATGAGCAGCAACTTGAGGCGCAGAGGGCACAAGTGGAGTCCAGCGACAATCTTCAAAGACGTGTCAGCCGGTATTTAGGGTAAAACTTAGGACTTGTCAACGACAGACCAGAGAGCCTCGGCTTTCTTAAGATGCAGGTCGTCCCTTCACACAGGGCACTGACGAAAAGGGAGTGAGTTAGTGAAGAGTTATAATCGAGGGAAATGTTCTGGTGGGTGTTTGGAAATGTTTGATGGATCCACAAGGAGTCAGAATTAAATCAGACAGCCACACCAAAGACAATAACAGGCAGCAGTTCAAGAGACGACATGTTCTGTAACTTTATCCATCCAAACTATGCCAACTCCACTCTTTCAGTCTCCTCTCAGAAATGTCTTAATAAACTGTCTTCATGCTGGACTTATCAGTTATTTTAAAGGAAAAACACATTTATTGGAAGTATTTTAATTTGATTTAATTCAAACCAAATCCACGTGGACTTTGCTTTGTTAAACATGCACAAGTCTGTTGACTTGTAGTGTATAACAACTTAAACTATGCCCATTAATAAAGATTTGATTGGCAAAATTTTATTTTATAGAACTGTCATTGTCATTATTGGCGAGTGACATGGTGGTTATGCTGATAAACTGAGGTTAATTGTCACTCTACATTGTCCTGAGGTGTGAGTGTGTGCGTGAATGGTTGTCTTTTATGTGGCCCTGCAATAAGCTGGCGACTTGTCCAGTGTGTATCCTGCCTTTAGCCCGTTGGCAAGTGCTCCGGCACAAACTCGTGACCCGTAGAATAATGAATGAATGAATGTCATTACTGGCGCTTCATATTTCATCATGACATGAATATTGTTTACATTTGTTAATGAATGAGGAGGATAAATCCAACCTTTGTTTAAAAAAATCGAATTAGTCCATCCATCCACCCATCTTCTGCCGCTTTATTCGGGACCGGGTCGCGGGAGCAGCAGCCCAAGAAGGGACATCCAGACTTCCCTCTCCCCAGCCACCTCCTCTAGCTCTTTCAGGAGGACCCCAAGGCGTTCCCAGACCACTTGAGTGACATAATCACTCCAGTGTGTCCTGGATCTTCCCCGTGGTCTCCTCCCAGTGGGGCATGCCTGGAACACCTCCTTCGGAAGGCCAGGGGGCATCCGATACAGATGCCCGAGCCACCTCAGCTGGCTCCTCTCAGTGTGGAGGAGCAGCGCCTCTACTCCGAGGTCCTCCCGGGTGACAGCTCCTCAGCCTATCTCTAAGGGAGCGCCCAGCCACCCTGTGGAGGAAACTCATTTCAGCCGCTTATATCCGAGATCTTATTCTTCCGGTCATGATCCAGAGTTCATGAGCATATGTGACAGTAGGAATGTAGATTGACCAGTAGATCTTCACCACGACGGACCAGTACAGAGACCGCATTACTTCAGCCACTGCACCGATCCGCCTGTCAATCTCTTCCCTCACTCGTGAACAAGACCCCAAGATACTTGAACTCCTCCACTTGAGGCAAGGACTCTCCCCCAACCCGGAGGGGGCAGGCCACCTTTTTCCCATGGAGAACCAAGGCCTCGGACTGATCTTCATGATCTTCATCCTAACCACTTCACACTCGGCTGTGAACCGCTCCAGTGCACGCTGAAGGTCCTGACTCAAAAGAGCCAACGGACAACATCATCCGCAAAAAGCAGAGATGAAATCCGATGGCTCCCAAACGGGACCCCCGCTGATCCCCGGCTGTGCCTAGAAATTCTGTCCATAAAAATAATGAACAGAACCAGTGACAAAGGGCAGCCCTGCCTGAGACCAAATGCACCGGGAAAGGTCCTACTTACTGCCGGCAATACGGACCAGACTCCTACTCCCGGCATACAAAGATCGTACAGCCCTTAGTAAAGGGCCCCCGATCCCATACTCCAGGAGCACCCCCACAGGACGCCACGAAGGACACGATCGAACGTCTTCTCCAAGTCCACAAAACACATGTGGACTGGTTGGGCAAACTCCTGAATAGTCGAACCTTGGAGGGAACTCCGAAAGCCGAAGCAAATGTATCATCTGTCTTGTACTATGTCAGCAGCTGGTTCATAGTATTATTTGTTGTTTCTTATCTTAACAAATGTAATCAGTACAGTTGATGATGAACACCCATACCCCAGACATGTGACTTGTCAGCCCCTGCATTCATATTCATATCAGCATGAGTGTGACTCAAAGCCACCATACACCCACCAGTGTTCTTTGGCCTTCTTCGACCAGCATCAAGCTGAAGAGAAGTCTTGTGCTCTTCATCCAGCAGGAAAAAAGAGCCTGCGTTTGGCTATATTACAAAACCGCAGGAAGTACAGTGCCTCACTCAGACTTGCAGGAAAAACACCTACACAGATTATCTAACTATGTCAGGTAGGAGGTTGGTTCAGAGCGACTGTTGTTGAGCTGCGTCATAATAAACTGAGCAACATTATAGCTGCTGCAGCATAACTTTGACATTTGATGGAGGAGGGCAATTCCACTTTGTAGTTGCACTGCACAGACTTGTGTTTCTTTGTGGTTCATATAATAGCTATAAAGTGTTGCCACTCCTCAATAATTGGCTAGAAGGTACAGCAGTGGGCTAGTGTGTGTGTGTGTGTGTGTGTGTGTGTGTGTGTGTGTGTGTGTGTGTGTGTGTGTGTGTGTGTGTGTGTGTG
>JBBMJM010000015.1:879189-893275 GCA_037832705.1 Centriscus cristatus | reverse complement strand
TACATTATAAACCAGTTTGTGTCAGCGAAGTTGCATGCAATCAATGCAATACAATCTCTGACACACTGAATCATCAGTTTTATGGGTCACCAGCATCAGGCACTTTTACACATTTTAGTGATTATCCTGTAAAGAGTTAAAATTTGATAAAGCCAGAAGAGCAGGTACTAATAATAAGAGCACATACTAATATCTCAGGTTGTCATTCTATGGTCGGGCAAATGGCATAGATGGTCAGTAGTAGTGCTTCTTGACATTATATTTCTATGGATACTTGTATTAAATTACCCAAGTTAGGGTTGCCAACACATGGCGCCCACGCCTTTTGTGAGACAAACAAGATACTGATTGGTGTGCAGCGTGTATGCCATCGCTGATGGCACTGTCTGTCCAGCAGTGATGGGTGCTCAGTGTGCGTCTTCTCATTTGCACCTCACCAGCTGTGGAAGCTCCAGATCTCAACAGCAAACTAATTGTTGTTAACACTAGAACCTCTGCATTTGTGTTTCCAAAGGAGTTGAATTTCCAGTTAGAAACAATACAAATGGAGAATTTCAGTTGTGTAATTGAGTAAAAGAACCTTTCCAGCCTTTGGTCTTCTGTTTTAATAGGGCATAAAGAATCTTGTGATTGTAAAAAATAACACATCCCCAGGGTCAATGAATAGTCATATCCTCAGAGAACAACAGGGAATCGTGTCCTCCATGCTCAACAGCATCTCAATACTCTCTCTCTCACACACACACACACATACACACACTTTGAAGATTTGAAAGCCCTCTAATTAATAGCCTTTTCCCCTTGTGTTGAAAAGGAATAGTTTACTCAATAGTTGGCACTTGGCATACATACCAACACGTTGTCATCCTGATTTACTGTACCTCAGCACGCCTTTGAAGGCTATGGAGGTTGTAAATGTTGTAATTAGGTGAAATGATGCAAACAGGGTAAAAAAACGCTCTTATAGTCATATAATAGAGTTTACTTCTTTTTTTTTTCTTAAAGCAAGAGCCTTTTTCTTGGTAGTAGCCTTGCAGATTGCTTGTTTGTGTTTTTTTCTGGTTCTGATGGAGCTTAATTTCGGTCTGTTGAATCATGTTTGGCTGTCAGAACAGAGAAAAGTGTAGAAGCATAAGCACGAACATACACCCAGGAATCCTTTGAGCGGCCCCCTATACGCTACCAGCTGGAGAGGAGATGTGGAAACACCTGCACACCAAATGAACACAAAATGTTGCCGCTTGTACGAACATCTGGAGGTCCAATGGCTCCTTTTTTCTTTTAACTGGAACTCCGTGCATTTAAGGTCATGTTTTAGACACCTTTCAACTCAACTGTACGGGATGGACTTAAGTCGACATGCTATTCTCTTTTTTTGTTTTGCTCTCTATTTTTGTTAGTATTTTCCGATTGTAGACGGTGCCTGAAAATGTTTCAAAAAAATGTTTTTTGACTCAGCTTAGCTCCCTCTAAAGTGGAAAGAAGCCACATATTGTAAAACATATGAACAATCTAGTCACCTTCAGTATCAATCGTTGAACTACAAATGTTAACTGTCCAAACTCCTCACCACAACATCACTGCTGGAGGCCTCGGCCCTTTGACTGGGACTTCGGACCCAGAGTGTCAGTCGACTGCAGCATAGAGCACCAGAAGAAAGTCAAGAAATGGGATGTCCCAGTGGTAAAGGCAGATAGTTGTCAGGGTTTCAGCCCGGGATCATACATCAGGGGAACTGAACTTGAATATCCTGCTGCTTCTCTTCATCTTTTGATCTTTGTGAGCAAGATCTTTTTAAATGGAAAAGCCTTATCATGTCATGAATTTCAGACGTTTTACAGAACATCTGACAATTCATTGTTCTTCTTCTTCCCACGAGAGATCATGTGAAGAAATTTCAATGTGTCTTTTCTCAGAGTACTTGAGTGTTGTATTCTCTTTGAATGGTACAGACTTTCTTGGGACATTGTTTTACTTTAATTTAATATTCACTATTGTTGAATGGATGACGACTTAACAACAGTAGGACCTAGCGTGGCGTGACCAGCTACGGGGCGTGGGCGCGGCACGTGCGTGCGTGCGTGCGTGCGTGCGTGCGTGCGTGCGTGCGTGCGTGCGTGCGTGTGTGTGTGTGTGTGTGTGTGTGTGTGTTTGGAGGGGGGGGGGTCTTACCATGCTGGAACGCCACACTGTAAAAAAGTAGCTATGTTTGGCTGCTGGTCAGGGATTTTGTATTTAACGGTATATATGAAGCAGCTGATGGATGTTCGACATGGTTCAGCTCATCCCTCACCACAAGGCGGGGTGGGGGAGGCGAAAGGGACGGGAGGGGGTCCCACATCTGTGATGAGGCATAGAAGAAGCTCAGACTTCTCATGTCGGTCTTCTGATGGACTATCATTGACTCTGCATGAAACCACAGTGAAGCTCTGTGAGTTCATGTCACTTTGAGGAGAGATCTCCTGCTGTCTGGGTTCAGTGTCTGTTAACTTGAGCTTCACCGATGGAAAGATGAAATATATCACCATGTGCCCAACTGGGATTGGTCCCAATGGGAGGCTGAGAGAGGGAGAGTTCAAATGTCTGTCCGAAAGTGTCTCTTCTTCTCTTGTGGCCACATGACAAAGTGATACATCATAATTAAGTACAGTTCGATCCATGCCAATGTGCCATTCATGTCATTTTTGGGGATTGTCAGTAATACAAACCCCAACCAGATGTTCACCACAACACAGGTCGTCTGGTCATTTGTCCTCAGACTCTTACTCATTCTCTGACACTGCTCTGATCAACAATAACCTTGTGTATTTCGTGGTTAGATGAAAAGAAATCTTTAGTGGCCTTCATCCAGTTGTGAAATTGTTTACGATAGTATGCTTTGAATATGTGATCGCAAACACGAGATGATGAACTTGGAAATGTGAGCATGGAGCATATTGCTGTTGTTGTTGTTGTTGTCGTTGTCATAGCCAAGCGTGTTACCGTCAGTTCAGCGTGTCTGACAGAGTTCTCGTGCATGTAGGTCGACAAGAACCAGTCACGTAAGTGTGCGGTTTAGCCTGACACTCACTCGCCCATGGGAACAACCCGCCATTGTCGCATCACTTTTCCTGCTTTTAAGGATGAGCTCAAAACATCTCTCTGGATTCCTTTCTTTGACTCGGCTTTAGCCTGTTCGTGCTACCTGTGAATAGGGCTGGGACCAGGTGCCGCATGAATGGGTGTTGCTCTTGGATGAACCGTGATTCATATGCTGCTTTTGTACAAAAAGGTGAATTTCAGAGCAGTTGTTTCCAGGTGACCGTCTCAAACGGCTGAAACGCAGACAAAAGTGACTTGGGTTACAGGATACGTTACAACCCCAGTGGGACAAACAATGACTTGGCCGCAAATGAATGTGGTGGTGAACAGTGTCTCACATCTTTTCAGATGCCTAAAGATGGCTCTTTGCAAACATTATACCCATTAAACATCACCTGGGTAGTCAGTAAAACATGGAAAGCCGGTATGAGATAAATCCAAGATTTGTTTTTGCCATGAACTATGCTGAAGTGTTGCAGCTATAGTTAACATGTATTTTGTTTTGTATCACTAGGAGCGGTTACTGCACAGAAAGAGTGACTTCCATGCTACAGAAGATAATAGGGGCATAACTCAGCGAGCGAGAAGGAGTCCCGGCAAGCAGCCAGAAACAGGTACCAACCGTTTTCTCATCTGTTTCTCTCTCCTGCCTGAATGTCAATGGAGGGCTTCATTGTGTCACTGTATTTTTCAGGTTCACCCTCCAAATTCAGCGCATTTAAAAATGAAAACACACCTGCTCTTTGCACCTGGAGCGGCAGTTTGTCTGTGAAACCGTGTGTTGTTTGGAATCCGTACAACGTAAATGACTGGGGGCTTAATGCTCTTTGGTAGAAGAATATGTTAATGTTTTCTCACTTTATTTTAAGGAATTGATTTTTACTGCTCCGTGCTTCCTGAGCAAAGTTGTTCCCCCACATCATGTTGCTGAGGTTATACTAGAGCGAGAGATTAGATGGAATGGGATTGATTATTACTTGGACAGCAAACAGGGACAACAGGGAGTTTGGGAGGGTTTCACCAATTTGAAACAGGCAGCCAAGCCTGTGTTGATTTCCCCCGTCTCAAAATTATAATCAAGTCCCCAAAACATGTTTTTAAGTTGTCTACTAAGCAAATGTAGGCTGTGGAATCCAGCTGTGGTCAAGCAGTCACGCCTGAACTTTCACAAAGAGAGACATAGTTCTTGTTGTCATTGATTTGGCTTTTAATTAATTCCCCCAAACTGATTTATTGAGATCAATTGTTCAGAAAAAAACAACACAACATGTGGCCAAAATGTCTGAATTTGCTTTTGTACTTTTTAAGAATGTGAGCTATTCATATAAAAGGGGCTTTTGAAGAAGCCTTTTGAAGTTTCACGTTGAGTATAACAAGTGCAGCCTGATCACAAGGCATTCCGATGTCTGTGGCGTGACACTGAATACTTGGAGGGAAGTTTAGTGATTGTGTTTAAATTAGAAGAAAAAAAAACTCACCTTTGAGACTTTCTACATAAATCAGTAAAGTCCTGAACCTCTAAACACTAATCACTCCCAGGTCTCTCCCTTGCTCTCTGTATACAGACAAAGGCTTTTGTAATCTCAGATGCGTGTTTTTGTGGCGTGTGTGCGCGGGCGTGCGTGTGCATGCATATATGCGTGTTCCCTGCCCTCCTAACGGGCACCAGATTCCAGATAGGGCTGCTCGTTAAGAGAAATCTCGTGGATGCATCCAGTCATTTAGCCAGAGGACAAACACTGGCCATATGTCGGAGGGGGATTCAAACTGTGAGGTTCTAAGGTTAAATGGCCTTTGTTGTTGTAATGACATGGTAAACACAGGCGCAGCGAGACAGATCCTTCAGCTCAGACAGAGCGTACACGCCGGCATACTTAGTGCAGGTTGTCTCACATGCGCTGACATAGATGCCCCACTTGACGTCCACGCACGCACACATGGTTGTAAAAGGGAGACGCATAAACACGTGTACGTGCACACATGGACACACACTTTCATCTGCATTCTCCATCTGGGCCTAATTCAAAGAAAAGGATTTGGGCAGGATAAAGTATCTCTCTAATGATCTTCTCCAGTTCCACGGCCTGCAAATGCTTAAGGCACTTGTTCATTCTGAGGAGGTGAAACCACATTTACAAATTACTACACTTGAAGATCCCACAGACTGACATACCTTCAGTCCGCCACTCAGTGACGAACATTGGAATCAGTTATCTTTGCCTATTTTAGACGCCTACGCAGAACGGCCGAGGACACTCGAGATGATAATTGTTCCGGGGAGCGCTTTGCGGTTAATCGCTCTTTTTTCCTTTGTTCCAGAATCGACTGGAAAGGAAAAAAGGAAAGAGAAGAAAAAAGGTAATCCAATATTCAACCCAACATTCAACTTATAGTTCTTTTCTGATAAGACTGCTACTTGTTGCATGGAGGGGTTTCGTTCACAAGGCGTTATTGTATTTGGGTCACATGCTGCACATGTTTTCAAATTGACATTTACTGCCTGATTTCTCTTTTAATCTGTTGTCTTTTTCCAGGGAAGAAAAGACCTGTGCCAGGCCCCCCTGGACCCCCTGGTCCTCCAGGCCCACAGGGGCCACCGGGCATCCCTGGAATCCCTGGTATTCCAGGAAGCAACGCAGTGGGGCCTGCAGGACCCCCTGGACCACCTGGGCCACAGGGACCACCGGGCGCTCAAGGTCCAGCAGGTATTAATTGTAAACATACTGAGATAGCCAAGAAAGCAGGGGACAGCAATGAGTTCTTGGGTTTGGGTTCCACTTTAGTCCACCCGTTCCCAATCCAGAGGAGGTCTCAAGTCGTCCAAATGAATGAACTCATCGCGTGTGTGGGATCTGTGTGTAACCTATCGCCTTGCTTGTTTTGTTTTAATCGCCATTTGTCCCTCAGCAGTGTCGAGGGCCAAAACTTGAATCTTGTCTCTTTTTCCTTGTTGTTGCAGGGGTCCCTGATAAGATGAAGACAAAAGAATTCCAGGTAGACCGCGTCACCTCTTAAAAATGCGATGACATCAAACAAAACTTCACCAATGACCCTGCTGGTTCTGTATGTCCCCGTTAGTCAGCAGAGATCTTTGTCTTTCAGCCTGCGGTGGTGCATTTGCAAGGGCAGGAAACAACTATCCAAGTGAGAGAAGGTGAGTCCTCGTTCCTTCATAGCACCTTGGGCTGGTTTTCAACATTCATGTAATTGGGTTGATGATGCATTTGTACAGGTTCACAACGATTTGTATTCATTTATTTAATGGAAAGTTGGTGCAAGAGGGAGATGACATTGGTTTTAAGAAACTTAAATATAGCAATTCTAGAATTACTAGGAAGTTGTAAACTTGTGTATTAGGTCAGACCATGTTGGAATCTGGCTGTGCCGCAGCATCACCTTGTCAGCGGTTCGTTGACTGTTTGCTCTCTGTTTGCGTAGATCTGTCTGAAGGCATCCTTAGGAACTGGAAGATGGTGTCCATCCACCATCGTGTGTTCAAAATGCACTCTCGCTCTGGAGAGCTGGAAGTGCTGTTGGATGGTGTCTACTTCATATATAGTCAGGTAGAAGTGAGTACGGTCCTTGACGTAACTCTGATTTACGTTTGGAAGTTTTTCCATGGAAACTGTTAAGTTGCTTAGTTCATCCTTGATCTCTACGCTCTCTTCCACGTGGCCTCTGTTACTTGTTGGCTAATCTGATATCCCAACTGTTTCAGCATTAAATATGCTGTTAGATATAAGATACTGTCCCCTTTTTTGAATGTTCTGTCTGCTCCTTTTCACCAGGTCTACTACCTCAACTTCACAGACATTGCCAGCTATGAAGTGATGGTGGACTCTAACCCGTTCCTCCGCTGCACCTGTAGTATTGAGACAGGTCAGCGCAAGTTCAACACCTGCTACACAGCTGGGGTGAGCCTGCTCCGAGCAGGCCAGAGAATCTCCATACGCATCGTCTATGAGGACACGCTCATCAGCATGACCAATCACACCACTTTCCTAGGAAGTGTCAGGCTTGGGGAGGCCCCATCTGCTGGACAGAACTGATTACTACAACGGCCCTGGACAGAACGCTTGAATGATGTGGGATTTATCAATACAGCCATTGCTTACATTTGTGTTTAGAAGGTGTCAGTCCAAGTTACGCACGTGACACGACCCTGTCAAGAGGACAGGAAGTCTGTTGGTTAATGAAGTCAAGGAGGCCCCCCACAAAAGTTCCTTTTACTCACCTTCACAACTCCATGCGATCAAAGGACTCTCTGGACTAGTGGATGCTACATGAGCTCATCTTGATATGATAAAATGTCCTTCTACCTTCAAACAAGTGTCTATTTATAATAACCAGTTTGCACCAACAGACAGCATCTTTCTCTATAAGGAGGAAGGACGCTGTGCCAGCGATACTTACGATCATCTCTTATCACCATTCTATTTGCAGTTTTTGGACTCTTTAACTAATTTAATTATATAAACAGTGATGATTTAGCGGTTTGACATAACATAGCTGCATATGTCCCTGGTTGACAGAAATAATCACGATCATATAAATGTTCGGTGTGAGTGTAACAGTATCTATGCAAAGCTGACAAAATCAAAAAATAAGTTTTACGGTATTTCACAGAGCAGCAGCACTATATATTTTGCGCACATTTGCACTACAGAATCCCTGCAGAATATCGGTGATATGTTTCTGTTACAGTGCTATTGTCGAGTTAGCGTATGAATGATTACGTGGAAAATGATAGTTTATACCACTCTGTACATATTGTATATAAAATGGGATATACTTTTGTAAATGGAGTTGATTGATGGATTAAAATGTTTCTTTTCTGTCTAAATATATTTGTCTTTTGCGTTTGTGAAGTCTGTGGTATTGATTTTAAAAAGGTTGAAACCTTTATGCTGGACCCCGCTGGCACAAGTACTGACAAAACAAATGATGCTCTTAGAGCGAGGCCCTTTGTCTTTATTAGAATGCAGCTTGTACTCTGACCAGAAGCTTCACAATACACTTTGATTTTTGGTTCTGAGCTTTATACAATCTAAATGAGTTCCAGATTGAGAAGCCTGGAGAAGATAGTTCCTCATTTCTAAACTAATTTGAAACTGAATATCTTTGGTATCCGGGGTTAACTGACTTCACCCGTTTGAGTGACTTGACAACAGCCAGACTGCAAGTCTCGTTGTTTTACAGCACATTTTTCTCACTAACAGCATTCATGTTCAGTCTTTTCCTGGTGCACAGAGATGGTGAAGAAAATGATTTTCCCAAACTCCAGAGGGAGATAACAATTAAATCAGCAGAGTCATGGGGGATTCGATGGGAGAACAGCCAAGATGTTGAAACCTCTGATATGATGATGGAGTCATCCTGGATGGTCCACTACTGATATTTCTGTGTTCACACACAGTGCAACAATTAGTGGGTTGTTTTCTCAAAGGACTTATAGCCGAGTACTATCCAAAAGGCCCAGAGTTCCCTGAAGATATCCAAGGGTGAGGTGGGAACAAGGCATCAGCAGAGGTATGCTGGACTTTACAAGCATCCATTAGTTACACTCCCTGGGTCTCATTCATGACACGTGAGCAGAACAAATTTGTGTGTAAACTGTTCATAGACAGAAATGTAGGAGCCTTTCCACATGCAGCAATAGCGTATTTTGGCATTTAAGAATGCACGTGTAATGCTTATTACGATTAGACATTACCATTTGGGTTCATAATTCATATATGTGTGTGTGTGTGGGGGGGGGGGGGGGGGGTCACACCCACACACACTAATCCTACTTTACTAAAAGCCTCCTCTGGATTTATGAACGCCGTGCAAAGCTCAGATCTGATCATAAACACATGAGTAAACCTAAAAAACAATTGTTTGTACACTCCTGGTAACTGGCAATTTGCATAAGTGGCCCATGACAATGATCACCTAGGAGGTACACATACAGTACATCCAGACCCCTACAGGGAGGTGACAGATGGATGGTGAATGTGAATGTGAATGTTGTCTCTGTAGTTTAAAGAACCATGTCCAAAGTGAAGGCAAAGGGTTTTATATGAAACAGGAGGCAGGGAAAGGCTCACAAAAATACATCAGGCACAGGAACAGGGGGTTCAGAGCTACTATCAACTGCAGACGAGCATCACTGACAAAATTGGGGAGACCTCTGTCAGGAATGATTCCGTATGGCTCCATCAGACAGCTCCATCCTCCAAACGCATGCCAATTGTTCTGTAATGCAGGAATGTGCCATGGGTTACCACCAGTTCACCGCGCCACAATGTTTAACATCACAGGTCAGCTGGACATCCGCGGAATGAACGTGTTTCCACTTTATGTCATCAAAGTCATCACCAGATGGAGCCTTGATGCGTACATGTGCAGTCTGTGGCACTGATGACACTGGGTGTTGTCAGTCGCTCTGAACCCTTACATCACTTCAACCTGCCATTGCTGTGATGTATTCATATTATATTCATCGTTACTTCAATGTGCAATTTTTATTGTGCTGTATTATTGTCATTGTACTTTACACTCATCCTCTATACACAATGACACTTAATGCTTTTTGCACTTCTGGTTATGATGATAAACTGCTTTTCACTGCTACGATGCTGTGGTGCATGCAATGACAATAAAACTGAATCTATATAAAGAGCCTGTTGTACTAAAGTCTGACAGTAACCAATGCTAAATTATTGTTATTAGACACAAAATGTGGACTCCAGATGACTATCAAAATGAAGACATCATAGCTGCTGATCCTGAAACGGTGTACACCTGGAACCTCCCTGGACACCTTCATTTTTGACGATACAGCTGGAGCAGGTGATACCTTACAGTCCTCAAGTTCTGCTCTCCATGGATGCATATGTGACTTTTTTTGGCATCATCCAGCTGTAGTTGAAACATAGTGGGGGGCAAACTTGTTGCGTCAGGAAGCTGTTGCAGTAGGAAGCCAAGCTGTGTGAGGGATGATAAAGACGACAGCAGGAAGGCTGCATGTCGAAATCTGTCATTCAGCTCGGACATAATCAACTTTAATAAACGTCAGTCTGTCGGTTTCTTTACCAGCTACATTTGAAATCCTCCTCCGCGTGATGTTGTTTACATTCGCCTCCACCTCCTTTCATCAGCCTAATTTAGCTCTCTAGTCTCTTTATACCTTGCTGAGGGCTTCCGTCCATCTCACCACTGTCTGTTTATTTGTTCCTCTCAGCTATTTTAAAGCTGTTTCCGTTTTCCAAAGTCTATATCAGGAACAAGCAGATTTATATTGCTTGCTCAGGAGGAGGTCCAGGTGGCTGAAAACGTGACAACCGTGTAGATAAATGGAAAGTTTAAGTTAATGGTGTGATAAATCAGGTACAGCTCACAATAACGAATACACATGATTCATGTGTATTTGTGTCAAAAGTCTGAAAAATGGAGGGTATGTTTTCCCAGAGCTTATCACTGGTCAAACCTTGACTGTCTAAAAATAGTATCCACAATGCCTGTCTGCTGTCCACAGCAGCAGTCTCCCTCTCCCACTCTCCCTCCTGTTTTTTTATGTAGCGCGTATATAAGGGGGTGCATGTGCATGTGAGCTCGGAACAGTTGTGACAGTTTAACAGAGGCAAAATGATCAAACACATTTTTTGTCATCTCCTGCAGCTCTGGTCCCTCAGCCACAAACTTCATGCAACTGGACTGACAGATGATGATCCAAAGGTAGGCTTGTGGTTTTATACAACAGAACACTGCATTGTAAACAAGCTGTACTTTTTATTTTAGATCTTAAACAAATGTGCATATTCTGTTTTCATGGAATAATTGTTCATGATGAACGCTCCTTTCATTTCAAGGAGCAGTCCTGGAACAACCACAACCTCCATTCTGTCCCTCTGGATTTGGACGTGAGCCTGACTAGACTAGACCTGTCCAATAATTTCATCCGACAGTTGCACACACTTGGTTTGCCATACTTGGAGCAGCTGGACCTGAGTAGCAACAGGCTGGATTTGATCTCCAAAGAGGCGTTTGAGAGTCTGACTCGGCTGGAGGAGTTGAATTTATCCAGAAACATGCTGAACAACAACCTTCAGAGTAACAGCAAAGCCCTTCAGTACCTCAGTCGACTGAAGAGTTTGGACTTATCAATGAACGGTTTGAGCCATGACACGGCGAAACTGTATCTTCAAAGCAAACCTTCTCTGAATCAACTCAAGATGACTGGTAACGCTTTAACAAGACTCACACACAATTTGTTCAAAGACAATAAAGGCTTGAGTGCCGTTACCATAGACGACAATCTGATATCAGTGATAGACCCGGGGACATTTGAACCACTGAGCCGACTGGAGACACTTAACTTGGCAAAAAATAATCTTGCTAATATCTGTGATTTTAATCTTCGTCAAGTCAAACATCTGAACCTCAGTATGAATTCAGTGGAGTTCTTTCTAACACATGAGGATGACCACATGTACAGCCTGGAGATTCTTGATCTGAGTTACAACAAACTACTTCATTTTCCAATTGTCCCTAAAAGGAACCATTTGAAGTATCTTTATTTGCAGTATAACATGTTGGGCACCCTAACATCAGAGGTCACCATGGTGACAGAAACAAATGCTCTTTACAATGAGATTGTAAATAAGGGTGATGTTAGAGTTGGAAAGAATCAACTGCACTCAAACTGGAGACAGATGCCACTGAGCTACATTGACCTCAGTTATAACCACTTCAAACTGTTCCCACTGGAAACTCTGAGTCTTATCTCGTCTTTGGAAATATTGAATTTCAGTCATAACTGTGTGCAGAATATCATGTGGAACGTTAGAAATAGCAGCGAATCAGGATATCATAGGCCTCTTTTTTTCCCTTCACTGAAGTACCTGAACCTGGAAAGCAATGGGCTTGTGTCTGTTTCCCCTCTTTTCCTAAATATGCTCACACAAATAGAGACATTAAATTTACAAGACAACTCTGTGCAACCTTGTGCTCCCATGGACTATTTCGAGGACTCAACAAGGCGAATGAATCACAATGCATCCTGTGTTGTCTTTGGGAAATTAAGAAGTCTTAAACACCTAAGCCTGAGAGAAAACAACATAAAGATACTGCACCGCAACTCGTTTCACAAAACCTCTTTGGTTTCCCTCAACCTTGCAAGAAATCCACAAATGGTAATGCAAGTGGGTGCTCTGGAAGGCGTGCAGAGAACGCTTCAGTCCCTGACGATCAGTGAACTCAGCATGACTAATTCTGGCCTTTCCTTACCCTGTATGCCAGAATTAACCCATCTGGACATGTCCAACAATAAACTCAACATCATCCCCAGCAGTTTAGCTTGCTCTCCTCTGAGAGAAATGAGCATTCGAAATAACACATTTTTGTCTTTAAACCACTCCCTGATTCGTGCACTATCAGCGCACCTCGACGTCATGTACATCAGCGAGAATTATTTCAACTGCTGTGACAGCAGGTGGCTGATGATCCTAAATGAGCAGAGGATTAGAGTGCCTGACATCAGTCAAACGCAATGCTTCGACGGCGTTCATAACATTCACATCAAAGAATATTTGAGAAACTCCTCGCTGTATTGTGTGTTCACAGAAGCACAGAACATTCACTTTGTGCAAATAATCATACTTAATTTATTTGTAAGCGTGTTAATAGCTGTGTCCATTATGTCGATTAGAAAAATGTGTTGCGCACACACACAGATAAACAATGTGTACTGGTTTAAAATGTAAATACTGGTTTACATGTCTGGTCTTTTCAAGCTTTCCACATTTTTGATGTCACTTGATGTCAGTGAAGAATGAAAACAATGTCATGACTTGTACATTGGTTGACGATGAGACATGCACATACACACAATGACAATTATTTACACTGTACAGGATAAGTATGCATGAATTAATCGGCAGACTTTTCATTAAAGTGAAATACATTTGGATGTGCAAGTATAGTTGTCATATTCTTTTATTAAGTTATCGTTTTCTTTAGTGAGAATTTATTTTCATCAACACACAACTAAACTTTAAGTTGCCTCACTTTACTGAGACACATTTTTTACAGTCTCACAGACATTTCCTAGTGAAAAGGGGGAAAGTTCCATTGTAGAATACATCTAAACATGCATCAGTGACAAAAAAGGTTACATTTACACAATCTTGTTGCACTAGTTCACATTACAACCACAGCAACAAGGGTGCACAGAGAGGCACTGCAGTTGCAGGAGGATATCCTGTGAAGCTATCCTCCTCCAGTAGAACCACTCTAGTCTAGACAGCATAATAGTGGAAAGTTGCTGCTTTACAGAGTAGTTTTCTTTCCTGAAAAGCAAGCGCTCAGACTTGTGATTGAAGTAATAGCGTCAAAACGTGCAAGGATGGCTATCGATTAAGCTATTGAGTAATATGGCTGTAGGAAATGTCTTTCTTGCTCCATCTGCATGGAGAGGTATTCAAGTAGCATCACGTAGCAGCTTGACATGTTCAAGCAAAGAGCTCACCGTGTGGGTAGTTGTAGGTTAAAGGCATGCGAGTATGAAATCGTACTCATGTTTGGTGATGAACACAGTGACTGGCATTTGAGCATAAGCAGCAGCTTGTTTTTTTTCTCAGCCACTTGAAAAGCTGTATCTCCAGTAATCCCCATTGAGTCAGCGGCTGTCATGTATATTCAGTGGGGTGAAGTCGAATAAATGGTGTATCAGGAGTTGATCCATAAGGACAAAATGGGTGAAATTAAGCATTTTAATGGCTTCCTGGCTTACAGTGTTACACTGAATTAGTGTGAATTGCATACGATAAATAAATAAATACACCACAACAGCTGGCAAGGCAGAAACTGGGTATGTATAACAATACAGACTAATACCCAATTATCTATAAGCTTCATATGTTACATTTTTTCCACATATTTCTGATTTTGTATTTTAAAGTAGTGGAGGCAGAGGTCAGTGGAGGGTTAGGGTTAGGGTTGCATAACAGTCATTTTTTTCAGT